>WHVE01001207.1:0-24073 GCA_015178995.1 Trichophaea hybrida
TGCTTAGAGAATACTTCTGCAAGTGAACCCTGAAATATGTAATACATTCCTATGTGTGAAATTCGAAGTCGGGGTTTGATTGGGTAGAAGCCTGTGCTTGGCAAGGACGCCACAAAAACGCGAATCAGATCGTCAAGCGGAACTTCCACACCTTCACCGGTAGTGACGAGCGCTTGATACCTGCTACTTGTGGAGCTTAGCTACAACTCAACTCGCATGTCCATTTGAGGTATGCACAGGATCTGTTGCAGGGGTCGTTTGGATTCGCGCCGATCCTACATGCATGTGATGTTGATCAACAGCAAGATAAGGATAAGACAGAGCCGCATCGAATCACTATGATGACCCTCGTCAACTTCAATTTCAATCAGAGCAGTGACATCTTCACCATCACCGATCATAGCACCCTCAGATTTAGCGCCTATACCTGGGTGTCCTATGATCTCAGCGAGTGTTATTCTGTCGAAACACCGGTTCCCCCACCCCCGGGTCTCGTATGGTGCGTGCGGACTGGAACCCGTACCAAAGTTTTTTAACTTCGCAACACGAAACTTTAATTGCTTGAGCTATGAGACTGTAGAAGATTTCCTATTACTACTCAGCTGTAGAAACTTGTCTATGACTTCTATATACCAGCTTCTTGTATTCATCATCCCCAAAATTATGACCTTTTTGGTATGCCTTCTAATATCTGAGTCAGTATGATGTACCACTTGCCAGTGGGGAGTGTGGGCCATACCTGGAGAATTGGCTGTGTGCGGGCCCAATATCTCCATAGAAGCGTATTGGGTACAGATTCCAAGGCTTCTGGTACAACTGCTCATAACATGAATAGGTAATTAGTTTAGAAATACAATACCAATGGCAGTGGTATTGAAGGAGTGGAACACACTACCAGCAAGAGTATAGGTGCATTGTTTTCGTGTATAGTATTGGCAGGCACCCCAGTAGTATCCAATCCTATTCAATTGAGAGTGAAATTTGGGTGGAAGAGAACCAAGTGGTCAGCTTGTTTAATAAGCTGTTCCAATTCCCTTATTTGCCTTATTCATTCCATTTGAGATGCTAAAATTTCCTGACACTACAGCTTTTACTGTGTCCTAGTTGACTGCACACCAGATTGTCAATTCTTTTGGTCTTCTCTCCTGGGTTTGGGTTTGTGATCTTGCACTGTGCCAATAGTCCACTTTGTGGCCAAAGGGCCAATTCAATCTAAATATTTTTCATTCTTTTTGGTTTATCATTTTGGTCGGCCATTTTCTGAGACCAACTTGTAAGAGGACTCTAGGTATCTCACAGAGTTTGGTTTTGTCCACATGGCGCAAGAATAAGGGTTTCGACTGTAACAGCAGGGTCAGGCCTTAGTGGTTAGGGCTGCGGCTGCCGGCGAGGCTAAGAGCCGAGGCTGAGTAAGCACCAACTTTAAGTTGACTCTGAACGGCTGCCATCATACGGTAGCCATTATCTTACATCTACACAAATCATACTAAATCACTTAATCTCGTTTGCTACCTTGGTGAGATCCTCATCTATTCAACAAACGAGACAGAGCATGACGAGCCTGTATGAAAGGTGATGGAAAGACTCCAACAGTTTGGACTCTAATGCAAGGCAGTAAACTGCGGGTGGAGTCTTGGAGGTGGGCTTTCTCGGCTTCGTGATCGTTCTGATGGAGTCAGTACAGAGTCGGACTGAATTTCAACAATCAAGGATTGGTGGACTCCTGACTCACGCCAGGACGTGCAAGTGCTGCTCGGGTTCACAAACTTCTACCAGAGGTTCATCCGAAAATATGCCAAGGTAACCGTCCCAGTCATGGAATTAATAAAATCCAATGGGCAGAGCAGTAGGCCAAACAACCCATCAAAATCGATGGCAACTGATCAGTTCGAAATGGGAATGGACTCGGCAAGCTGAGTTGGCCTTCCGGAAACTCAATAAGGTCTTCACCGCAGCACCGATTGTGCATCATTTTGACCCTGGTAAGTCCATCGTTCTCCAGACTGATGTGTGCGGCTTTGCGATTGCAGGCATCCTAACCAGTATGTCGATTTTGGCATGCTCTGACCAGTCAATATTTAATCGCAGAAGTGTTCGCCAGCCGAGCAGAATTACGCTACGTACGACCACAAGCTCCTGGCCATCGTCGAGACTGTGAAGCCGTAGTGTCACTATCTTGAAGGAGTGGGGCACAAGATTTTCGTGCGGTGTAACCACAAGAACTTTGAGTAATTCCATACCTCCAAAGTGCTCTCACAGCAACAGGCAAGAATAGTCGGAAATCTGATCAGTGTATGACTTTACTACAGAGCACCTAGCAGACATATAGAATCCCGCCGATGGCACATCCAGACGGTCGATATGAACAATGTTACGCCGATTGGGAGACTCTTGGCCACCCTGGCAGTGAGGGCCATTACACATGAAGTTGAAGCGTACGATGATCTCTTACCGGCGGATGAAGATGTCTTTCCTTCCGACACATGGGCAATCGACGTGAAGGCAAAGATAGTCGACTCGCCCATGTCAAACACCCCCGAAGACAAGAATCAATGGAATGTTGTTGCTGGAACTCTGACTGACGAAAAGAGGAGATACGTTCGTGCAAACAAAAATGCTTCGTGCCAGAGTAATAAGTCTCTTCCATGATTGCCCAGAATAAGGACATTCGGAGCCCTTAAGACCACTGAACTAGTTTCTAGAGACTTCTAATGGCCCTCAATGGACGCGCACATAAGGAAGTACATCAGGGGCTGCGAAGTTTGCCAACTGTGTCAAGGCCTCACGACATGCCCAACACGGCACAATGATTCCCCAGACACCTCCGACTCGACCCTGGGATGGTGTCACAATGCATTTTGCCACCCACCTGCCGGTATCAACTGCATCCGAGCATACGGGAATCTGAGTCAGTGTAGATCGGCAGACGAAAATGGCGACCTACCTACTGTGCCAAAAGGATGTCAATTCACCAGAACTGGCCAGGCTATTCTCCGAACATGTGATGTGCAAGCATGGTGTGTCTGACAACATCGTCACCGATAGAGAAGGCCAATTTACGAAGCCAATTCTGGACGAGGGTATGTTCCAATATGAGCACTGCCCACCGACTCTCAACAGCATTCACCCACACACGGACGGCCAGACTGAGAGGCAGATTCAGACGATGGAGCAGTACCTCTGAGCCTTTTGCAACTTCGATCAGGATTACTGGGTTGAGCTTCTCCCTTTGCCGAGTTTGCATATAACAACTCCGTACACCACTCGATGAGGATGACCCCCTTCTGGGGCAATTACAACTTGTTGACCAAGAAAAGAATGGACTGACTAGGAGTCGTACCTAGAACCTTTCCTATACAAGAAGGATGCACTATCATTGCGCCACCGGCCCTTGATGAGTGTAGATTAACATGTTCCAACACTCCCCATCAAGCCACATTCGATCTGGTGTGCTATCGCTGGGCGAACCCCCAAGCCATCCATACTGTTCTGCAACGGGCAACCGGTATAACTGATACGGGCTCATAACCTGTTGAAACCAAGAAAAGAATAGACTAACTAGGAGTTGAACCTAGAACCTTTCCTATACTAGAAGAATGCACTACCATTGCGCCACCCGCCCTGGATGAGTGTGGATTGACATGTTCCAATACAACTACCATGCCCCTGCAGTTCAAGTCTCTGAAGGCCCCTTCCAACAAGAGGTCGGAGATCCAAGCAGACACGATGATGGCGGTGCTAGCCGAGACCCCCAAAAACTCCGCGAGAACCTACTAGAGGCCCACATCGCGAAACCCGAGCGTACTTTGAAAGTTGCTGAAAGCGCAGCGCTCTTTCGTGCTTTCAGCTTCTTTCAGTTAGCTTTCGCTGCGGATATCCTTTCACGTCACTTTCTGGTCGAGTTTTTGTCTACTTTCTGCGTCTTTCGCAGAGGCAGCCATTTCGTGGCGGATTTGGGTGCAGATTTCATTTCACTCTGGATCTCACTTCGCGATTTCCCGCCAGCAATGCTTTCAGCACATATCCTTCCTTTCTGCCATTTCACGCTGGATCTCATTTCATGATTTTCCGCGGCGATTCTTTCAGCTATCACCTTCTTTTTGCCATTTCACTGAACATCTCACACGATTTCCCGGCGGCGATTCTTTCGGCGCATCTCTCCCTTTCTGCCCATTTCGCTGGATCTCATTTCATGATTTTCCGCGGCGATTCTTTCAGCGTTCCCCATTCTTTTTCGCCATTTACTATGTATTTCATGATACGTACATTAACCATCTATGGCTTCTATCTATTAGTCTGAATCTTCACCAGTTTAGTCGCTTTCGTCGGGTGTATTCTGGGGTTCATCTTCAGGTTGGTCTGCATTCTATTTAGTAGTATCCTTCACTTACATTTGAATCCTCATCGCTTTCGTCGCTTTCGTCGTTTTGTCGCTTTGTCGCTTCTCGTTTCTCGCTTCATCCCCGGGTTTCATCCCAATCCCTGGTCGTCCATTTCCTCGTCCATCTCCTGATCTCCTGGTCTTCTTGATCTTCCTCATCTTCCTCGTTGTGCGGGTAAAATGTATTGAACGTCATCTGGTCAGTTGTAGGGTTTGCATAGTAGTGGGTTGTCCGGGGGATCCGGATAAGGTGGGCTAGCGACCATATTGACCCAATCGGTACATCTCGAGGTCGATAGTGTTCTTGGAGAATGATCTTTCTGTGAAACAGCAACCCCGATAGTGGCTCCAAGTTCTTCCCGTGCATGGGGCAAAGGTACCGACGAGCGTGCAGAGGATCCTACGATTCTCTGGATCCTTGAACTTGTATATTCGTACCATCTGTGCAGCTCGAAACCTTGAAGATCATCTTCCGGATCAACTGTTGAATCTCTGCGCACCCAACCCAGTCATTGACCGGTCGACCATGGAATGGCTGTTTCACTGTACATCGAACCTTGTGAATTGTGTATTCTTGCCCGCCGAACGGTTGGTAGAGTGGAGTCGGTACGGTGACTGACTTGAACTGTTGTCCTTCCCCTTTCTAGTTCTTCGAGGGAAATATCTCTGCGGCTATAGAAGCTGGCTAGGAATCTACTCAAGTATTCCGCAAGTGAGAAATTATGGTCTGCAAGTTGCACCTGGCTCACAAAAAAGCACGTCTGAGTGGGGCTCGAGGGTATGTCTCGGGGAGGATTGGCTGTCGAGTGGAAATGACTGGTATGTTCCGGGATGGGATGGTTTGTCGGTTGAGCTTGTTGACCATGATCCTATCTCTGCGACGATACAAGCCAAGTGCATGTGTACATCAGCAGGGCATATATCGCGGTTCTCTTGGACGAGTTGCTGCAGGTTGAGCGTGCGGAGATTCAGTGAGTGCAGGCGGTCATTGTAATTGAGGATCTGTTTCTGGAACCCGTGACGTAGTTGCAGTTTGGCATCGCGTCTTTCAGCATGATCTTGTGGCATTTCTCGAGCAATCTGAGCTGTGCGATGGGAGTTCCAATTGCCCGGATGGCCTCCTCAAAGTGCGCGAGCAGATGAATCTTGACAAAGTCGAAGTCGCCACCGTCGGAATCACCTTGTCGTAAGCTTCTTTCATGGCCTTCTGCTGAGCTCTTTTCCTTTCTGTCCTGCGTTGGCCGTGAGATGTTCCCACGATCGAGCAGTTCCTGGTCTTCCCGGCTAAACTCTGCGTCCATCGCATCCTTGACCTCGGCTTTCTTCCTCTGTGCTAGCGCTTTGGTGCTCTTCGTCTTGCGGAACCTGAGAAACGCGTGCTTGTGGCGATGGAAGTCCGGAGGTAAGTCTGGAGGTTCCCAATGGTAGTTTCGTCTTGCCAGCGGTACTGGGCAGTGAGCCAAAGGAGAAGAGCTCTTGTGCACTGTATCGCATCTCGAAAGGGCTTTCTCTGCGATGGGTGCGGGTTGTTGAGTGATGCCGCGAGGACAGGATATATTATCTTGCCAATATACCGGTAGTCCCTGCCCTGCAGCTGTGTGATTTGTCGGTATGGCTTGTTGAAGTTACGCTGGCCGGTATACCTGGGGATGGTCCTCCAGATGGCGTCAAAGTCTCCCAGTCTACGTGAAAACGCAGGAAAGACTCAATCCATTCCATAATGTGGCGGATCATCCCGAGGTACATCATGTGGAGAAGGTCGGGACGATGCAGCCCATACGCATCGATGAATGGATAGTCAAAGAAGACGTTGGGAAACGATCTGATATTGTACTCCTTCTCAATGGCTTGGGGCGGCCGCTTTGCGTGGCGTTCCTGGGGTGTGTCCTTCGGGAAGATCTGTGTATTCGTTGTATTTTGCCCTATGTTCTTCTTGATTTCGTGGGTTCATCTCGTGAGGTTGCTTGTATTCGCCAAGTTCGCCGGTGGTACGGTACATCTGGGGCAGCTGTTCAACATCGTGGCCATGAGATTTGCGTGTTCCATATGATCGGCCACCCAGCTCGCAAGGATGGGCCAACATCTGCGTGTTTTTCCATCGGCACAGTCCCATAGTTCGGCGGTGCTGATACCTTCCTGTACTGGCGCAGGGGACTCATTACCTCGTGCATCGTGTCGTGCAGCATATCGAGCGTGACTTCTTGATGATAACCTCTCGGTAGGTGTCCCCTGGAGTTTCGGCGGGAGTGGAAGAGTGCAAGATTACTTGTGCCTGCCACTGGGGCGGGTTCGGATGGACGAGTGAATATTCCCGAGGGTCAAGTATATAGGCCAACCTTTCTTATCTCCAGAATAGTTGGTAAGGTGAGTTTCATCAGAGCTGCAAATGAGGGGGACGACAGTGTCCCCGGGAGGTATTCGGTCTTGCATATCCCACCCCAGTCGGCTGAGTTCATCTCCGAGTATACCCTCGATCCCTCCGCAGTTGTTCCCGGAATGGTGCGTATACCGTGTGTTGTCTGTAGCATCGTTGCTTCAGGATGTACCTCGCGCATTCGACGATATCCCGGCAGTAGAATGTGCGCTTTCCGTGGGGCGTCTCTGAGATTTTCTCCCTCCAGGGTGGCAATCGTTCCTCCATCTCAGAAAGCTTTTTATAAGGTTTTGCCGGACGAGTATGAGAATTGCTCAGGGATCTTACAGCCGCCTTCATTGAAGTGACGTCGGATGTGGTTTTTGGAGGTGTGCGACTCGATGAACTGTCGGGCCTGAAGGAATTCCTCGGGTGAGATGAATGGCTGCCATGGGTTCTGTTTGAGGTCGTGCCAATGCTCATAGTTCTCAACGTCTCCGTGCACTTGGCCGGCTGTTGGGTGGTGTATGATTGTGTTCCATCGGGGTTGATCCTGGTCATCGTCATCGTCGATATCTCCCATGGGTGAAAGCGGACGCGGATGTAGATCGCTGAGTTTTCCTCGTCGTATCCTCCTCGTCTTCAGTCTTCAGTCTCATCTTCTTCAGTCTCGTCTTCATTCTCATCTTCAGTCTCGTCGCTAGAACGTTCGCCTGGCGAGTCATCATCGAATATGTTCGGACGCCCTATTTCAGGGGGGTGGCTTTCTGCGACGAGGCTTAGGCAAACGGTTGTGCCGTGGGGAGGGGGTTCGTGGCGATGGTGCTGCGCAATGTGATTCTCAAAGAATCCCGAGAATACGTAGGACTTGTCGCAATAACTGTAAGGGCATGCGATACGGGGGCCGATCCATCGGGGCATTCTATGTCATGTCAGTAGTTGTGCCTTCTGAGTACGAAATCCCTACGTACTTGAGTTTATCCTGGGTTATGTTCTTTCAACGGTTGAATTTCGCTCCAGGAGTGTGGAGAGCTGTTGGCGTTGTATCCGATGAAGCTGTTAGGCGGCTGGAAGAGGGAGGTGAAACAAGTTGTGGTTTTATAGACTCTTGAGATGGAAATAAGCTTTTGTGCCGATGGAGATTCTCTAAGTGTCGCGATCTATGTACACAGTTGAGCCGCATACGTGACTACCGTACACCCTACAATGGAAATCTCAGGCGCTGATGCTGGGGTTATTTGGATGAACCTGGTTCGTCTGAGAAGTGACGACGATGTGAAAGCGTGGCTCAGTCACCCGGTACTGACCATCGTCATTAAGAGGGCGGATTCCATGGGTTTTGCGCATGCATAATCGCGATTTTCGCCGGGTGTATCTGATCTATGGCAAGTTCCGCTGGTATTGCACACTCTTAGCGATAGCCCTGCGGTAAATCACGTGGACGGGTTATTTTCCTCACGATGACATCATCCAGATGTTTCACTTCAACTTCATACTTCACCTTGCGATCAACTCAAGTTCAATTCGGTGATTTTCTGTAAGGATCCACACCATGGTGCCGGAGGGCGTCTCTCTTGGATGCCCCGGCGCAGGGCTTCAAGAGCATACCATTATTGCCTAATTTGGATACAATCTGCCTGAGAAAGAATTGTGGAAAGTAGGAGCATCGTGCAGTTGTGGATATATGGAGTAGAATCTTCTGTCGCAATAGAAGTACAATGCTAACTAGATAGGCAGGCGAGTAAAAGGAGCTCTAATCCCCTCAATTCCGTATCCTGCCTTCTCATCTCCGTGATTGTCTCCCTACACCCCCGACCGCATACAGCGTCGATTTCCCAAGCCTGTCATCTCCGCGATAGTCTCCATACACCCCCGACTGCATCGCACGGCGTCGATTTGCCAAGCCCGTGGTCTCTGCAATCGTCTCCCTACACCCCCGACTGCATCGCACGGCGTCGATTTTCCAAGCCCGTCATCTCCGTGATCGTCTCCCGACATTCCCGGGCCCATCTTTTACCGTCGATTATTCCAACACCACTGCAGCCTATAATGGCTACCTTCCAGAGGGCCAAGCGGCAGAAGATGCGTAAGGCAGCCAAGAAACACCAGGCCATGCGACTTACGCCCTCGAAGGTGGACGACAGCAACAAGGGTAGCGCCAAGCAAGCTGAGGCTGAAAAGGACCCCGCAAAAGACCCCGCAAAGGATCCCAAGAATGATCGCGGAAAGAATCCTGAAAAGAATCCCGAGGAGACGTCCGTTGAGAATGGTTGGAGGCCTAAAGTCTCAAAGGAATATATCATGAAGTGCCTAGTGGGTTGAGATCATCCCAGGGTCCGTACTGTCGAACAAGATGCAGGACAAGCATCAAACCGCAGCTACCAAGATGCAGGTCAGCCAAGCGTGGGCTGTCCTGCGAACCCCCGAAGCCAACGAAGACGCCTGGGAGGCCAACCGGACATTCGCCAAGAAGATCTGGAGAGAATCCGGTATCACAACCGCCGCCCAAGGTAGGGATCGGTTCTGGACCACGTATGACGATATCATTGCGCAATCCGTCTGGGAGGAGTGGCGGGACGTATATGCCATTAGTAATGGAAACCACGACGGCACTGCTGAGGCCATTGGGTCGCTCAATGAAAGTCGTGGCGAGCACTATGTCTGGTATGCCATCCTAACCATCATCAAGAACTGGGCCTCCAAGCGGAAGGAGCGGGAGGGAAGGCGGCACAAGAGAGTCCTCGAGAACCCGGAAACCCGAGATCTGCCACCAGGACTCAAGTATTTCCTCCAGTTCAACATTTAACACCAATTGTCTCCCACTCCCGTGCAGCCGATCCTGACAACAAGCTCCAGGCAGCACTTCTTCGACTCGCCAAAGATACCCCAGCTCACCCAATGGCTGCTACTTTTGCCGATTGGATAATCGAGGCAGGGTGCGAGGTCGGCGAACTCTTCATGTGGAGATACTACAAGATGTTTTTCGGCCGCGGAATTCGGATCGGTGTTCCCAAGGCATGGCGAAAAATACGTGGTAAATTGATAGCTAAGGATATTCGTTGGGGCATATGCCTACTTCCGATGCCAACGATGGTATCCCTAAGAGATGCCATCCACATCATCGACGTGTGCCAGGACGCCAGCCTCCTTGGGTGTCTCGGCCCGTACAGAGGAGATCCCACGGAGATTCACGAGCATGACGGCACACCGCTATTTCAGACCAAGTGTATCCATGCATGGCTGCAGGTTACCGCAGGGGAAAATGTTGCCGCGCCAGTCGTCCTTGTGTTGGAGTGTAATTCTATGATTTCGAGTTGGTACGTCGAAGTTGGTTCGGTGGAGTCTTCTTTGGGTTATGCACTTGAGCTCGTCTGCTGGTCGTTCCTTGCGTCGGCATATTTTTATTCTCCAAGTTCGCCTGCTTGATTAGTATATTCTTATCCTCTAAGTTATTCTGCTGGTCGTTCCTTGCGTCGGTAACTATATTTTTATTCTCTAAGTTCGCCTGCATGATTAGTATATTCTCATCCTTTATGTTTATCTGCTGGTTGTTCCTAGTGTCGGTAACTATATTTTCATTCTCTAAGTCAGCCTGCTTGATTAGTATATTCTTATACTCTAAGTTCATCTGCTGGTCTTTCCTTGCGTCGGTATATTTTTATTCCCCAAGTTCGCCAGCTTGTCTTTCCTTACATAGCATATTCTTATCCTCTAAGTTTATCTGCTGGTCTTTCCTTGTGTTGAATATATTAGTCTCCTTTATGACTTAGGTTCATCTTTCCTTAAGTTTATCTTCACATCGATAAGGTTTAATGGATCTCATTGAAGACACAGATTGAGGTTCAATGGATATCCGTAAGTTTCTCCTGAGAATGTACTTCATATTTGAGTTTTCTCGGGGGTGAGCTCTCATAGACTCCCATACACCCAACGCTGAGTATCTCATCCCTTCTACTTGTAACGGCAGTCGGCCGATGGCCGGGTAAGTGGCCAGGATATAGTCACTGCGCGGGAGTGCCAATTGCACTCCAGCGATTATCTTATTTACTTACTTACTACCATACTTAATGACTACTCTACTTTATCACCTATTCTCGTGTGCAACCGTATCTACTCTTACTCTCGAGTACGGAGCCATACTCTGGCGTACTCGCCCTTACACTATAATCGCTTTTTAGAAATCAGATACGTTTCGCTCACAGAATTCGTGATTACATTTCGACGCGTCAGATCTACAACGAAAATCATCGCTAGATTGTCGATTCAAGCTAAATAACCATCTTATGGAGTTGATTGACGAAGATAGAGATAATTCCGAGACGATTCGGAAGTCAATCAGTCGCGAAAGACGCGTCGTAGGCCATAATAGCCACACCACCACTGAAAAGTCCACAAAATACGTCCGCCGAGAGCAATTGCATACGAACGGACGATCGAGACGAATCGAAAGTCAATGGCGCATGAAGTAGACGATTCCGAACCTTTTCGGAAGTCAATTGATCACGAGAGACGCGTCACCTGCCACTACAGGCACCCCCGAGAACTTGAAAAAACGTTACTATTCTCGACCTACAACGAACATCGTCACTAGCTCAATAAATCAGGATAAGTATTCCTGTATCAAGTCAGTTGACTACCGCAGAGACGATTCCAAGGAATTCGGAAGTCGATTGGCCCTGCGGGACGTGTCGCTAGCGAAAAACCCTACTCTAAATGAGAATTTCGAACACGTCGCGACACTTCACTTTTCGAGACCTACAAGCATCGAAACTTTATTAGTACCTCTATATTGAGTCAATTGACGGCTACAGAGACCATTCCGAGGTGATTCGGAGGTCAATCGAGTCGGAGAGTCGTATCACCGACCGCGATGGCTACATGTCGCAACACATTACTATACACACCTATACTGAGTATCATCGCTACTCTAGAGTGACGACTCAGGATACGTATACACTTTAATCGAGTCAATTGACTGCAGCAGAGACTATCCTGAAACGATCCGGAGGTCACTCGATCACGAGAAAGGCGTTACTTGCCATGATGACACCACCGAGAAGACCTCGAAACGCATTCACCGAGATCGATCGCATATAGACGAACGATCGAAACAAGTCGGAAACTCATTGATGGCATACAGTCAAGCACGATTGTCACTAGAGTGATTCGAGAGAAGTCAATGGATCCCGAGAGTCGCATTACCGACCGTGATCGGTACACACGACTTAGAAGCACTAAGATTTGTTAAGTACACCTAATTCAGTTTATTGACGGTAGTAGTGACGATTCCGAAATAAATTCGGAGGTCAATCGGCGCTGAGAGACGCGTCACCGGCCTGATTGTCACACCACCGAGAAGTCCTATATTCGGCGAAAGCATTCGCATACGGATGAATGATCAATGACTATTGAATTCTACTCCTGAAACGCATCCATTTTGGCTACCGAGCCCAACGCGAGGTCGACGACCAAGACGAGTCGATACGAACCAGAGCTACCATTGCACGATCCACCATTGCATAAACATGCGTACTTAGCAATTACCTTCCTCCAAACTGAGCGGAAGCTCCGAAACGCACCTGCAACGTCATTCTACGGGCAAAGTGCACCGACGAAGAGTGATTATATGAACACGGAAGTGCACTTACGGAGAAAAGACTACCGATGGGCAGAGTTTAAGACCCAGATATTGGAGCTGCGATCGCAGATCATGAAACAGCTCAGAGTGGGAAGTTAACCCCGAATGTTCTAAAGTGTCAAGCAGATCGAAGCCGATACTCTATTGTGTGATTCGACTAGACGGACGAGCTAGTAACACCGGCGAATCGAGATACGCCAAATACATAGCTGCCAAACGAGCGAAATCACCTCAAGTCATCGGATCTCTAAGCGGGAATGGATGCACATTTAAGTCGTCGTATCTCCTAGCGGGAATGGACGCATCTTCTCCTCCATATCCCTGATCAGGATTGGGCAAATGGTTAACCTTCTGTATATAGGAGAATAGACGTCGTTTAAGTCATATCATTTACTTTTGGCCTCTTTGCACCCCAAGCGGAGAGCGCCACCGGCAGCCACCAATGTGACGTCGGAACCTTCGCAGGCGGAGGGCAATGGCTCTCTGCAGAAGGGCGGTGAAGAGAATCAGTCTCCGGTTGAACATACAACTGCTTGGAGCCACCGCACGAGTCTCTCTTAGCCTAGTTACGAGATTCTCGAGGCTTTCGTCATATGATTTGGCGATTGCACAGGGTTGCTGTGAGCAAACATGGAAGGCACCACACAAATTGTGGGAGAAGCCCCATGAGCTGGACGAGCGAGCAGGAGCAGCGGCGGTAGCTGCGGCAGAAGAGTTACCAACAATGCGGGCTTGAATGACTGCTACCGGCTCGCCGAGTCACGAAGGAAGTAACTGGACGGCGGGGCTTGGCTCTTCCATGGGCGAACCGTTCTTTTCCAGGCTTCCGGGAATCCCTACCCTCCTCCACTTCGGACCTTATTTGGAACACTCAATTAACATGTACAGATGGAGAGAGGCGGACACCTGAATTGGTGCCTACAGACCGACGACGGAGGTCACATCCCCGCAAATATCGAAAATTCGGATGTCTTTAGCAAGGCCAAGGCCGAGACACTTACCGCACCGTTCAATTGACCATGCGAGATCTATAACCTGTCGGAGGTTGAAGTAAGAACTCTAAAGGCCTATATATTGAGACGAACCTAGTCATTGGATTATACATCGGTCGTCATCGCTGGTGGCAGCACCGATACTTTTGCAAGGGAAGGCAACCTTAACACAACTACCAGGCATGTATGTCAGCGAACCCTTTATGAAACTTACAGAATTATGGCAGAGCCACAAAACGCAGGTTGTACGAGTGTAGAGTGCAATCGCAAACACTCATAGAAGGATGGCAATAGTCCATGGGTATATGGAAACACAAGGTTTTGTTTGAACTTCTACCGTCTTCTTAAGAAACTCTTACTTTAGATGACACGCAACGAGAATTGCAATCGCTAGTATCAAGCGACGATGGCAACCGAAAGTGCCAGAATCAACGAGAATCGACAAAAGACTCGATACCATACCGGCATAATCATAAGTCGACGACGGAGCACCGATCTCCAAAAGAAGGGGATGACCGTCACGCCACGCAAAAACCACCGATATCCTTGCAAAGAAGGAATAACGACTTGAAACTCTGAGTTTACTACTGAACTCGCAATATGCACACAATCATGAATCGATGAGAAATGGCTGCTAGGCGGATGGTACTTATTGAGCCACGGGAAAGCCGCGGAATGCAGATTTCTCGAGTGCAGAGTGCAATCGTGCACTCTCCTGAGATTGATAACAAGAGTCTTCTCACCGATATGGATATATAAGGTTACGTTTAATTCTACCCTATTCTTTAAGAAACACTTACTTTATGAGTGATGCTACATGATTCGCAATCGAATGCAGATACAGAAGCACGAAGCCACGATGGCAATCGAAACCGTCTTATCAATCAGAAAATCGATGAGAATCGAGGAGAGTCGACACCTTACACCGGTATGATGACAAGTCGTCGACGGAGCACCGACCTCAAAAAAAAAAGAGGGATGACCGTTCCGAAAACCGACAAATGGCTACTAGAAACGAATTCTGCACCGGAAGTGCTGGAGCGACTCACCATCACCACTACAGCGTACAAGTCATGCCGCAGACGTCAAGTACACCAGGAAGTCAATGAGATCAAGAGAAAGTGCACCTAGGAGTGAACGAGAAGTCACTGGTTACGATGCTGGTCTTCATCGCCGGAAACACCACCGAATGCATCGAATGCACAATCAGCTGCGACAATCAACTGCATCCAACGATATTAATGGAGTCAACCGCATCAAATACTAGCGGCCAAGAGCCAGCCAAATCAGCAGTCGAGAGATGTCAAGCTGCGCGGAATGTGAACCGAGTGAACCGACTGAACTCCATAATGGACGTATGAGAGAGGCTACCGCGATAGTCTTCAGAGCTCAAGTTGCCGAACAAGCAAACACACCGAACTACATGGTAACTATGACCTTGTACGGAATGCTTACGAATTAGATATATCAACGAATGATACCCTCAGCGAGTGGAGCATATGAATGACCAAAAGCACTCAACAAAGTCCTGACCATAATCAATTGACGTCGCCGCCGATAATGACCCACTACTTTGGTAAATTCGGGAGTTGAAGGCATGGGAATCGGAGAATGGTTCCTCGATGCACGTACCGCGGAAGCATATTTGATTACTTTGTGAGTACGACCTTATGACACACTTACGAGTTAGATACCGCAACTCGAATGAGTATGCACGAATGAGCATGTATGAATGCATTTCGATATATGACTGCAATCGAGGGCCAGGCGAAGCCGACTCAAGTCAACCAACCACTATTGGATCTAAAGCCGAATGGAAATGGAAAGTCGAATCCGGATAACCGATATACGAGTCCATCTGGTATCAATTGATGAGACACATATGATCAATGCCGAGTGTGGAGGCTATTACCGATGAAATCTACCTTTTGCTTGGATATACGAAAACATGGAGACATGGAATTGGAGAAATCATACGAATTCGAGAGCCCAAGAGCAGCAGCTATGACTAAGATAAGTACATCATTCAATTCTGCTAGTTGACTGCTGCAGAGATGCATTACCGGCCGCGATGCCGAGATAACGTTCACGAACGTGTTCAATGGGAGAAATCGTATACGAACGAGAAATATCGACGGCTAGAAGCCGCCTTCGAACAAGTCAATTTGTCAAAGCCTTTTGCAAGCATCAACAGCCGCCAGTGAATACTGTCTGAGCTCTCAAGGAGGCCAGCGGATTCGAGTGCAAGGGAATTGGCCGTCTGTGCTCTCCATGGAGGCCAGCGGGATTTCAGTGGTGGGGAATAAAGCCGTGTGAGCACTCCTGGGAGGCCAGCGGATTCCTGCATCAAATAACGCAATCTATAATGACGAATGAATGGCGGAAGCCAATGGCAATTACCGATTCAAGCACCACCGAGCCAGCACTACGGGGATCAATTGCATAGATTCGGAGAAACTGGAAGTCCACTTGGATATTCGGAACCATCGACCTAAAGGTTAGACTTGGAGAGTGGGCTTAGAACGAGGCCTGCTGCTGGAATGGCCTTGGTTTCGGAGAGGTGGACTTGGAGGAATCAGGGTCAATTAGACATTTCCTTCTTGCTTCTACTTCTCTTATCTTATCTTTCTCTTCTCTTCTTATTGGATCTCGGCCCGGTACAAATGGCGTCGGCATGGGTTTTTTACCACCTACCACTGGAGGTGGAGTTTCCCCGTGCGCCGGATCCACCGAGAGGTCACCATTGAGCGGTACCGATCGGTAGCGGGATTGATGAAGCCGTACAAGGGCGTACGAGCTTGGACTTTAACTTCTTTCCTTCTCTTCTCATGTACGGGTATGGCAGCCCAGGGGGTCTGCAGTTAGAGAGGGGGATGATGTAACGGCAGTCGGCCGATGGCCGGGTAAGTGGCCAGGATATAGTCACTGCGCGGGAGTGCCAATTGCACTCCAGCGATTATCTTATTTACTTACTTACTACCATACTTAATGACTACTCTACTTTATCACCTATTCTCGTGTGCAACCGTATCTACTCTTACTCTCGAGTACGGAGCCATACTCTGGCGTACTCGCCCTTACACTACTCGCCCTTCAAACCATGCCACGCAAGATTAGATCTTGTGTCGTTACCGCCAGCGGTTCTCCTGTCTCCACCCATGCAAAAGCTCGCCATGCTGAGAAGACCCCACCTCCGTCGCAGGCCCCTGTGTTCAAGAGACGAAAGATTGCCACCGCACTCCCGTCCCCTGGTAATTATAGCCGTGCAGTTACCCGGCAACTTGAAGATGATGAGGAATATCGCTCGGAAGATAAGGAAGGCCGTGAGATAGACGACGATATCGACGCTGACAACGAACAGTACGAAGAGAACAACGACGACGACGATGACGACGAGATTAGGTCCTTCAAATGTCGCCTTGAACAGGTCAAACGCAGGGCGAGGCAACCAAAGACAACTGGGTCTTCCCAGTGGAGCCTGATAACCTTGCGGAAATCTTACGGTCCACCTCAGGTGCCATCTCAGCAGCTCACCCTGGCACCAACCCCAATATCTTCACAAGGAGAATCCCAAGAAGCATCTCAGGGAGCATACCAGGAAGATCCTGCCCCTAGATGTACCGGCAAGAAGAAGGAATGGAATGTAGTTTACCCCACAATACTGATGGGTTTTACTAATTCCATGCCCAAATATCAAAAACCCGATTCTCTTCCACCTAATACATGGTCAAATCCGAAGGAGTTCGATCCGGCTCCTGTTTCTCCTAAGTGGAAATCCCTTAATACGTTCAAGGGCAGGGATATTTCTAAAGTCCTACCCTCTCCGGGGCCAGTGAAATTGAGGACGATCCCCAATCTCAACAGCTTCGAAGCAGATGATCGTGTCTTGGTAATGATGGCCACTAAGATTGCCCAGGTGCATGTCATCCTGGAGGAACCCCTCCTGCCTGCCCATCTGATCCCAGGGTTGATCCGCAACTCCTGGGATAAGGCTTTTCACACAACAGGCCTGAAGGATGTCGGCCTCAAGCTATGCGGTGGAGCAGACTATATGCACTCCGATTGCCACCCTTACAAAGTGGTAAGTCCCTTGACCTTGATTACATCCCCGGGCTGACTGGTCAATCTCCTGGATACGCCAGGCAATCTCAAATGCTGTGGGAAACTTCCGAAAGATGGTGGAATCAAACCTGCCCACAGAGAAGTACTTTGACTTTTCGAAACTCGACGAGAAGTCAACCAAACGCAAGGTCAACAAGTTGTTGGAGCACCACGCATACATATTCGAGACCGACGACCAGGTGGTGAGTTTCTCCTGAGATGGCTTGCATGACCAACCATATTGACTTGGAGAAGAAACATGAAAACCCCTACCTCACGAAGGTCATCGCCAGGTGCATGTTTGATCACTTCTTTTTGAAGGATGGCCCTAGTTGAGCAGCGGATCTGCACCTTGACCTGATGCAGCGGATGAACCCAACGATGATTTGCCTTACAGCATTTCTCCTCGAGTGGAACCTGCAAGCCTGGTGAACCGGGGAGGTTGGGCCTCTAGTCCAACTCAACAGTGATTCCCACTGTGAGTTTTATCCAGCATCTCTGAGATTCAGCAATGATAATACCGCAATCACAGCTGGATTCGAGTAGCATAGACAGCTCTGGGACACGAACTGTGAGTCCCCCGAGGAAAGCGCCGGGGCCATCGACTATATGAGGCACCTGGTGCACGCCATCAAGTCGAGGCCTGAATTCAACCAGGTAAAAATGACCAAATCCACCAAGGCAAAATTATTAGTCTTTGGGGATCAGAAGGCAAGTGCAGCTGCGCTCAAAGTTAAGCTTGAGGAGTCGGATTATTCTAGCCTACTTACAGATATTGATTGAGTTTCGCTGTGCGTTTCAAAAGATAGTTATTTTTGGACAAGGTGTATGTAGATCAAGTAGGGTATTTTGAATATAGTCATCCTAAAGTAATTCCTCCCGATGAAGCATCACTAGGGCACGCCGAACCTTGAGTGATTCCTCCCAACGAAGCTTCACTAGGGCACGCAGAACCTTGGGTAATTCCTGCCGACGAAGCTTCACTTGGGCACGCAGAACCTTGAGTAATTCCTCCGATGACGCTTCATCAGTGCGCACGGAACCTTGAGTCATTCTGCCCAACGAACTTTTGTTAGTGCATTGACGGTACAATGAACCTTGAGCAATCTAAAGTATATACCAAAGTAGTACCGACGGTGTTATAGACTAGCCCCGAAGCTAGATCATGGCCATCGGAGCAAGCCAATGGGAAAGCATGAAAGCATGAAAGCATGAAAGCATGAAAGCATAAAAGGCCAGCAGGATCTCGTGGAAATTGTGGGGACGGGACAGCCCATCTCCAAGAAAGTTGGAAATCGCAGAGACGGGAAAGCCTATCTTTAAGAAAACTGGAAATCGCGAAAGCCCATTTGGCAGGAAAGCTGGAAAGTGTGCCGATGGAAAGTCGAACTCAAACAAAAGCTGGAAATCGTAGCAATGGGAAAGCATATCTCAACGAAAACTGGAAAGTGTTGCAATGGGAAAGTCTATCTGCGCGAAAGGGAATACGCAGCGAAAGCCGGAGGAGACCCTCAACGTTCGATGCGCTTTCAATGATGACCCACGTCTGACACCTTTTAGTTTCGCTTTCGCACGGGTAAAAGCCTGAAAGAGCCTCACAGCGACGTGTACGGTTTCGCGATGCAGGAACAACAGGCCAAATACACTGGAGGCAAAGAAATTACCTTCGAAGTCAGAGATAATGTTTGGCCCTCAATGAAAAACATCCGTACAACGAGGCCGTCTGAGAGAGTGCATTATAAGGGAGCAGGCCCATATACAGTGAGAAACAGCATCAACAAGAATGCTTACAAACTAGACCTTCCGAAAATGATGCGAATTTATGATGTCTTCCACGTTTCTCTGCTCGATCCATACACACCCCTAATTGCCGGACAGCTGCCATCAGAGCCACAGCCGACGATAGTTGACGATTCTGACGAATGGGAGGTCGAACGAATCCTTGGCTCTAAATGACTTTATCGACATCTCCAGTATTTAGTGCAGTGGGCATGTCACTACTACATCTGAACGAGCTGGGAGCCAGCAGAAAGCATCAAGAATGTGCAAGAGCTAGTCGACAGGTTCAATTGGGAGAATCCGGATGAACCCCGAATGTGATTGGATAACCACTACCAGCAGCATTTCCAGCTTTTGGAGCAATTCGGCAGACATTGGCGCCTTTTGGGTTTCCCCTTTTGATTCTTCTCTTCTTATTGATTTTGGTCCGATACATATGGCGTTGGCACGGGTTTCACCACCAACCAGTGCAGGTGCATTTCCCCATGCACCGAATCCACCATGCGACTGCCTGATAGAATCCGATTGGTTGTGGGACTTATGATTACGTACCAGGATGGTGGTTAAGATCATCTGTTCTTTCATATCCATCTTTATAGACACCCTTTTGAAAATCTTTCTACTGATAACCATGTTTGTAAAACCATTCAGTTGCAATTATACTTGCAAGTGATGGATCATGGTATTGTGTCTGACCAGTATTCTTCCAGTATGATGTAACATGATTTGCAAGGCCTTAGGAATTAGAATTTCTTCAAGCTCCATGAATATATCCATCCATAGCTGTTCATGTACCACAATTCTCAAGTATATATTGTGATTTTGCATTTGGTACCTGCGCACGCATTGATGTCCTTTCTTCAGTAATGTATAACGATTCAGAATATAAAATTCATTCCGCTTCATGGCTACCTCTCAAGCCTCGCCACAGAATAGTGGTATATCTCAGAATACCAGCAAATACCAGTTTCAAGAAAATTATATTGGTATAGTTTGGGTGAATGCTGGAACTGTAGGAATGGCTGGTACGGCAGTACAAATGACAGATTGTGATCGTATACTGGTTAGTACTGTTGGTATGAGTGTTTAATTTCAAGTCCTCTACCCCACCACCCTCCATTGACTGAATATTCAGCCTCTAAGGCCAATAAGTTTCAATATTGCCTGTGAAGCTTTTAGAACATACTGGACAGTGAATTCTTAGTCCCCAACTTGATTCATACATGATCAGTCTCTCGCCCCCTGCATAGCCAATGACAATGTGTAATGGATGTTTATGATGGCTTCTCGGCAGAAACTCAGTTTTCCTTGAGTATATACAGTATAAATTTTTCCTGTCAATGGAAAAAATAGAGGCACAGATTGGATCTTCTGCTGCCACTGTGATTATTGTTTCAACACTAGTCCAACAACTTGCCTTCAGTTCCACATATGCATAATTGAGTATAATATGGATCTGTACAATACTTCACTCTGGTGCCTTTTCAACACTATTACCATCTCTGCCTGCTGAGGAATTGATTGTCAGGAGCAGGATTTTGAACAGTTTGCAGTTCAGCAATCTTTGCAACCACCATACAGTAAATCCTACAACTCCGGTGCAGTTAGCAAAAAGCATAAACGCCCAACAACCTCCATGGTATGGACAGATCAGGATACTGGAATGGTCAATGGCAATAAAGTTGCTGTCAATGGTATAGATATGTGGGCATGTGCCCTTGTAAGAACTGAACTGCACAATACAAATATAGAATCAGTTGTGGAATATCACCGTGCTCACTTATCTGTGTGAAAAGTATCATTTAGTAGAAGCGTCCAGCCACAAACGTCAACATCTGGAGTGGAAGGAAATAAACTTTCAGGTTGCAATATGGTGGGCTGATTTTATGATACATTCTACGATGATACCAGCAAGAGACAACCAACCAAGGATCAAAATATGAGCCTGGATCCAAAAATTCAGAATCTGTTACTTGTTTGTTGACATACTATTTCTAGTTCTGCATCTTGGTTTATCCACTCCAGTGGAGATTGAGTTCTTAGTACACCACAATCTGTCCTGTACTGTTCTAGCACAACAAGTACTGCTGATATATGTCATTATATATGAAAGGTGTGAGCAAAGGTACATCCCTCATCTCCAAATACTACAATTAAAATGATTATTGAAACATGACAATCTCAGAAACCTCATCTTGCAGTAATGTTCCCAGGTGCACTGTCGATATCACGGTGGTGTTGAGTGACGATGAATGGTGGAGTGATGATCGGTGAGTATTAAAAAGGATAATGCACAACAAAATGAAATCAGGTTTTGAGTGGAGGTTGAAGAATGGTGGGAAGAGAATTAGGTTTTGAATGCAGGCTAAAGTACGACGTGAATGAAATCAGATTATGAATGAGGTAGAAATCATGTTTCGAGCGGTGGCCAAAGCACAACAAGAACAAAATCAGGTTCAAGTCAGGTTCTACGGAAAATGGAGAAATCGTGGAAATGCAGTGCACAAAGACAGTACAAGTTTGGATGTATTATGGAACGAGTGAATTACTGTATATAAACGAGGCATTTCAGCAGAGGATAGATTTCTTTCTTTACTTGTTCTCTCGTCTATAAAACAATCAATTAGCTTCAGCTTTCACTTCATTCATACCTGGTGATGCTGGGTCCAGTCTCTTGCGTACAGTCTTCTGTTCCTTAGCCACAGGCTATTCTTGATACTGGAGCTCTCCAGCTGTCGAATTTTATAACCTTTAGAACCCTGAGCCCTGAATCCTCGAAACCCAGCCCTGAATCCTTGACAATGAGTGAGCAGTTGGGGGAGGCCAAAAAGAAGATTGTGGGAAGATACTTTCAGTTGAAGGTGGGACATGCACTCACTGGAGTATATCTAGAACACATAAAGAAAAACAAAAGCCAGGGGTGTTGGTTGTGTGGACACAAACAGCAAACAATAGACCACTTGTTCAAGTGGTGCAAAAAGTGGAATTGGCAGCAGGACGTTCTTTGGAAGAAGCAGAAGGAGAAGTGGAAGTGAAGGGAGAAATGAAGGTCCCTATGTTGCAGGTGTTTGCAACAGAAGAAGCAGTTGAGGTGGTACTGAAGTTTCTTAGGGAAACAGATGTTGGGAGAGTTTTGGAGGTGAGGGAGGGGAAGTTTGAGGAAGAAGGGTAGAGGAAGAAGGATAGAGGAAGGTGGAAGTTTGCAGTTAAAAAGTTTTCTTTTGTCAAGTGGATATGGGAAGGAGAAGGGTGGGTACGACATGGACCCAAGAGGCCCAAGGGGACACCCGTGGCTCACACTGGTGATATATCAGGAATAGGTTTTCACTATGCCATGGCCGCAAGCGGCCGAATGCAATATGATTACAAACAAACAAACAAACACTAGGCCAATTTCCCTGAAAATCAAGCTTTTTTGTTTGTTTGTAATCATATTGCATTCGGCCGCTTGCGGCCATGGCATAATCCTAATCCTAAGCACTTCCACAGTTCCAGCCAAAGCCGGGCACAAGGCCTCAGCACCCCAGCCTTTCCTGCTTCCAAGTCGTACTTCCTGATCTCCTTCCCCCAGTCCGCCTAAATTAACATACAATCTTTCCACCCTCCTCTGCCCCTCTCCCCACCTCCTCCCTATTCTTCATCACTGCTTCCACCCTCCTCTGCCTCTGCATCGTCCCCTTCCCCACCCCCGTTACTCTTCCCACGTCTGTGTCAGCTAGATACTCTAACACTGGCTTGACGGCTTCGTCTGTATCAAACACCTGAGACATTGGCACCTTCGTCCTCCCCTCCTTCCACTTGCACTTCACTTTCAACTTCTCCCAAAGGACGTCCTGCTGTCTCTTCCACTTCTTGCACCACTTGAAAAGGTGGTCTCTTGTCTGCCTCTCATGTTGGCACCACCAGCACTCCTGGCTCTCCTTCTTCTTGATCCGTTTTAGGTAGATTGCTGTAAGTGCATGTCCCACTTTAAGCTGCAAATACCTTGACGCGGTCGTCTTTCTTGCTCGGCTCACTTCATCCGCCATTTTCCTTTTCTTCGTATTCATTCTGTAGACGGCTTTCTTGCTGAGCTTTGCCTTCCACCACTGTTCCGTTTCTGACCACTTCGCTTCCGATACCCTCCTCTGAATCGCTGCGAATGACATCCCTTTGTACTTTTCTGCAATTGCCTTGACCCCCTTTCCTCGCCCAGGGCTCCAGCTTTCGCTTTTTCATCTGCTTTCTCATTTCCTTCCACCCCTTCGTGAGACGGCACCCACCTGTACAGTACCTGGATGCCTTTCGCGTAGAGCTTGTTGTTATGTTCGACCGACTTGATGGCGATGCTCTGTCCTGGGCCTGGTCTCGTATGCTGGACCCTTCTTATCGCTGTAACGGAGTCGGAAAAAATTGTAACCTTTTCGAGCTCCTCGTGGTCTGACCTGACTGCTGCCATTCTTACTGCTTCCGAAATAGCGTAGCACTCTGCGTCGAAAACTTCTTTCTCTTTCCCGAGGTGGTACCTTTCGTTTTGCCAATCTTCCCCCTCCTCTCTCCAAACCACCGCGCATCCTACTCTTCCATCCTCCAGCCTTGATCCATCAGTCCAATAGATTAACCCATCACTAGTAACTTGCGCTTCCTTCAGGGCTTGTGTCTTCTCGGATATGATCACTCTCGCTTCTGCCTTAATGTCGTGCTCCGGTAGGGTGTTTTGTTCCACTCTTCCCTTCACACCAAGGCATTTTCTTAATCTCTTCGCCAGGCCACTGTTTCCCTTCATGACTTGTCCTCCTCCGTGACCGTCCGGCATTTCGATTAAGCGTTTCGCGAATCGTCTTTGTCTA
>WHVE01001208.1:0-24050 GCA_015178995.1 Trichophaea hybrida
CATGATTCAAAAATAGCAGAACACTTCGGAAGGGAAAGAACAATAGAACTTATCACCAGGAACATCTACTGGCCAAAGCTTGAGGACGATGTCCGCGCATACTGCAACAACTGCGACTCGTGTCAAGGAACAAAAAGCCCACGACACACCAAGCATGGGCTATTGCACCCGCTCGAACTACCATCATCACCATGGACAGATATATCGGTCGATTTTATAACCGACCTACCTGAATCAAATGGAAACCAAAATATCATGGTAGTCGTCGACAGGTTTACCAAAATGGCTCACTTCATACCAACAGCCAAAAGAGAATCATCAGTAGTAGCCAAGTTATTCCTGGAAAACGTATGTAAACACCACAGACTACCTTTAGATGTATTAAGCGACAGAGATGGAGTATTTACTGGACATTTTATCGCAGACTTGTACGAATTCTTAGGAATCAAACGATCCATGTCAACAGCCTTTCACCCGCAAACGGATGGACAAATGGAACGACTTAACCAGACCATTGAACACTTCCTACATACCTATTGCAATTACGAACAGAACAATTGGTCCGAAATGTTAGCAAAGGCAGAATACACATACAATAATTCAAGACATGCAACCACCAAGATAACCCCATTCTACGCCAACTTCGGATACGAACCACGCACCAACTGGCCAACAGACGTTCACTTCAATAATTCCGCTTCAGAACTATACGCTCATTACATGATAGACGTATATCAAAAACTGGAAGATCAACTAGAAAAGTTGGGAAAGACAATGGGTGAATACTATGATAGGAAACGAAAACCGGCTCCACAGTACAAGGTTATCAACTGGGTAATATTAGATAGAAGAAACATCCGCACAAAACGACAATGTCGGAAACTCAAAGATAAACTATACGGACCTTTCGAAATCATCAAAGTAGAAAGCAATAAAAGATGGTGTCAATTAAAGTTACCAGACACTTGGAAAATACATCCCGCTTTTCACGTATCACTACTGGAACTGTATAGAGGAGATATCAAAGAAAGAATCATATACCCAGTCGAAGCAGATAATGAAGGATGGATTCCTGAAGCAATAGTTGCAAGTGGACCGACTGATAACGATCATCGAAAACATGTCTTCCTTACGAAGTGGGAAAACTATTCACATGACGAAAATTCTTGGAAATCCTACGAGCACTTACAACAAGCGGCGCCTGAATTGATAAATCGTTATTACGAAACGCATCCAGAAATTGAAAAAGATAAAAGATGGAAAGGGAAATCAAATAGTAAAGTACAGAAAAGAAGAAAAGATAAAAACCTTCTCTTATGTTAAACTCATACCGCATTATTTTACACGGAGGTCATTTTTATTTTTATTTTATTTTTATTTTTATTTTTTACTATAATATAGATTAGCTATACCTATAGTATACGCTGTCTAAGTGGTATATATTGCAAAAGATCACTTTTTATGTTGGAGTACTCTGTTGAAGTCACCAGAGCTTGAGAGGGGGGTAATGTTAGGGGTTTTCCCTTGGCATACATATGAGGTACATTAGGCTTAGTCTCCCAGGCTCACATGTAAGGACACCATATGTCTCGAGTCGAGAACACACCCCTGAGGAATGGCTACTAATGAGTAAGCGGAAGGCTCAACATAGCCGGGTGAAAATCCCACAATATTCCAAGCTTCAATACCATGTCTTAGCAAAGTGGACTAGCTAATCCACGCAGAGCCAATACGTACGTACGATCTGACAGCGACTAAAAGGGTAATACCTTAGGCGCTGGCTAAGGCATGGGATACACGAACAACCATACTGCCGAAGCAAAGTAATGGCCTTGCAGAAACCCTTGGGTTAGCTGTGCATTACGAATCAGACCTATGCTACCTCATTGTTATACCTAGCAAGTTCGCAACGGGGTCACATACGATCACCCACGATTTCCCTGATTAGATGTCATCGGCTATCACTCGTCTCGGATGCCAGAGCCAATCTTTTCGGATGGCTAGCAAACGAACACCCACACCATCGATAAGCATCGACGGCTAGTTAATGGCCGCGGTCGCTTCTGCTCCGAAACGCCGATAACAAACGGGCAGCCAACAAACAGCTGAATGGCATCGGCCAAGAAGCTGACGCTCGCCGACGACAAACGGACAGCCGGCAATCAACTGTATGGCGCCAGCCACAAGCCGACGACTGCCGGAGGCCTAAGAATATGTGCCGAATCTGAACAGCGAAGCTGCACTCTATCGAAAGAGGCCTATTCGTCTGGAGGTCATCAGATCGCAAGGATACCACTGGTCCGGAGGCACAAGCCCGCAAGCTTGATGTCATAAAGAATACCGATGGTCTGATTATAATCTAATAACGATAAAGACGATAGAGGATCGAGAGATAGAGGCTGCGGTAGTTGCGAAGGAATGGGCATTGGTTCGAAGGAGGTTCGAAGGTGGTTATGGTGCTGGAGCTCTAGAGAAAAAGCGTAGATAGAAGTATTTGTTAGAAAGCGAAGACGAAGGTATAAAAACCTTGGGTTCTTCGAGGGTAGAAAGGCATCAACCTTCTCAGCGAGGAGAACAAGCCTTAACAATATACGCATTGAAAAGCTACTTCTTTTCGTTCAGAATCTTTTAGTGATTTCACATCCCGAGCCAACCTCCTAACCTACCTTCGAAGCAGTCCCGAATTAAGTACGGATACTACTTTGACCGGGTAAACCTGGAGCGAAGCTCCCGGTGTTACACTCATATCAAACTAATACTGGGATAAACTACGCTCGGAAACTGTACTCAGTTCCCCGAGATAGTTGGACGAACGATATTATCTTAGTATGAGGGACTTTGCTATCTCCCGAGATCAGTAATCAAACGGAGATAAGCTAACTGTGCCCCGGTAGTTGACTCTGCCTCAAAGATAAGTGTTCGGACCTAGACTGACGATCCCCAGCTCTGATGCGTTTGCAAACACGATAACTGAGAGAGTGCACCACCCTCTGGGGAACACGGGTAAGACGCGATGACACTAGGTATGTGGCAAATTGTGGGTTGGCAGCTCATTAAAACTTTGATCACTATTCCACTCATGCAAAAGAAAGATAACTAATACGAAGTAATGGTCCCATATGCGTGTCAGCAATGTCATACTATGCAGGATAACCTTTGGGATGCCTGGTAGGAGCTTACGCCTCTACACATTGTCAAACAGAACTCTCTGCAATCAACTACCGAGATCGGCACTACAGTAATGATCGGCGGTTCTGAGAACACCTACTTTAGTGGACTGAGTGTTTTCGAGATAGTACTACACACACATATGATAGTGATAGAGAAGTACCGTCATGCCTCACTAATACACCTCTGACGGAAAATGCTCACTTATAAAAGACCACCTTAAACTCCTGTTTAAACACAATGATCAAACTCTATCAGCAATCCACAGTCAGAACAACAACACAGCAGAAAACCACCTGAAATATTATTATGTTGTAACCTTGAGAATATCTATTTTCTATGTCCCAATATTATCGTGACGACGTGATTATTTACAACGCCGCCTACTTGCACTTGTACTGCGAAACTGATGTCCACCTCGACTTCTTATACGGGTTTTTGCGATACGCGAATCTAGTGGATGCTTACTTCCACTTCTGCGAACACGGCCAGTACCCCTTGCAAGTATCGTACGACGAGTCGTCCGAAGACTACGTACAAGACTCGTACAACTTTTGAAGGACGGCCATGCCCCTGCGAATGCCTGTGTACTTACGCACTGCCCATCGACTACGACGAACCACGATTGAAATCCACTTCTTCAACTTCGTCTTAGTCATCAAACTCAGATTATATCGACAACAAGTTCGGCGATATCGATCTGCATCTTCGCACGCAGGAGCACCCCCGTAACAGCAAGTAGCTTGTGCAGTGGTATGGAAAGAGGGGGAGGAATGGAGAAGTGAGAAGAGCTGCCTAGGAAAGGAAAAAGAAGTGATTGATGGCGAGGTCTATGCCATTTTAAGAGCCCTGATCAAAGCAGTCGAAATCAGCAACACGAAGGAAGCGGAAAGGATTACCATCTTCTCCGACTCGACAACAGCCATCCACAGAGTCCAACATACGCAGTTAGGACCAGGACAAGCAATGGCAATTGTCTGTGTTAACCTCAACAATATGTTAGCGGGACAGGGTGCTTAGTTGGAGTACAGGTGGGTCCCGTCTCATCAGGGTGTTGAAGACAATGAGAGGGCAGATGAAGCAGTGAAGGCAGCGGCAGAAAACGTGGATGGGGAGGCGCTGGAGCTGAAAGAAAAGTATAAAGGATGGTCCATGGCTAGGGTGCAGAGGAAAGTCACGGAGGCCAAATGGCAGGATACTGAGAAGTGGTGGAAGTCCAAGTTCAACAGCAAGAAGTCGGTATACAGAATGAATAAACAGAGGAGGATGCAAGTGCTGTTGGGCGAGGCCAATAAGAAGATCGCGGGAAGGTACTTTCAGCTGAAGGTGGGTCATGCCCTCACTGGAGTTTTTCTGGAACGCATCAAAAAGAACCAAAGTCAGGAGTGCTGGTGGTGTGGGCACAAAAGACAAACAAGGGACCACTTGTTTAAGTGGTACAAAAGATGGAAGCAGCAGCAGGATGACCTTTGGAGGCGATTGAAGAAGAAATGTGGGTGGAAGGAGAAAATAAAGGTTCCTATGTCGCAGGTGTTTGATACGGATAAAGCGGTTAAAGTGGTACTGAAGTTCCTTGGGGATACGGAGGTCGGAAAGGTTTCAGGGGTGAGGGAGGGGGTCGCGGCAGAAGGGTAGAGGAGGGTGGAAAATGTAGTTAAGATATTTTCTTTTGTTCAGCGGATTATGGGAGAAGGAGACAGGAAATGCACGACTTGGATCCAGGAGGACAGAGGGGACACCCAAAGTTCACACCGGGGATGGGCGGAGGAAAAGGTTTGGATTATGTCATGGCCGCAAGCGGCCGAATACAATATGATTCTGTAAGGGCCATAGAGGTAAGTACCGGTTATAAGGGTTTGTTGGATGACACAAGTGGTGTCATAGTTGCCTTTTGGCCGAGTGGTATTGCATGCCAACATATGCTTTATTACAGTATGACACCAAACAGGTCTGCGGTTCAATTCCCAGTGTGAGCAGATAAGACTCGCCAAGAAGGGGAAGCGACAACCAGGCTTACAGAGTCCAATCCCCTGGGGGTATACCTTATAATGAAGACTGGCTTTCCTGGACCTGGGACATGTCCACCTAAAGAGAGGGGATAATGTAAGGGCTATAGAGGAAAGTACCGGTTATAAGGGTTTGTTGGATGACACAAGTGGTGTCATAGTTGCCATTTGGCCGAGTGGTATTGCATGCCAACATATGCTTTATTACAGATTCAAACAAACAAACTTCTGTGTCTCTGTGCGAGGAGAAGAAGTAGGATAGTGAGGGAAAGCAATTGAGAGCAAAGCTATACAACTATGCCCGGTTGTAGAGAGGGGATAATGTTGCAATAATGAGGGGAGAACCGTGTGTATATATTAAGATACAGAGTAAAGAGAGAGAAAGAAGGAAAATTCCCGAACCCGTTTGCTACTGTTGAGGGAATGGCCGCATTTTTCGACCCTATGTTACATATTAGGTATCAGCATCAAGAGAATATGTCGAACTAGGAGAAAGACCACTCAAAAAAATAGAGGTAAGTCTCGGGGCGTTTTTTTTTTTTTTTCGCTGCGTAGAAGCCCGCTAGGGTGATCCGAGACTAATAGAGGGGCCGAAACGTTAAACGAGAAACAGGTTAAGGTGCTGGGAGTTTTTGCCGCGTTGTTATTGTGTGGAGGTTTTAAAGCAGAGAATTTCGCCGTGTAAGAAGTGGGGAATATTGGAGAAGCGAGATACAGTAATGCTTAAGCATTTAAGTACTCGTACATCTTGACTTGCCCTCCCAATCAACCGAACCACCACTCATGAAATGCACGCATGCAACTAGCTATGAGGCAATTCTTGATCGGTTTCTTCCAGTACACGCATCCTCTACATTTCCGCTGTTTATATATATCGGTACGACCGCGTATGATACCACTCGTCGTCTTCGTCTTCGTCGTCCTCCTCCTCCTCCTCGTCGTCGTCATCACTATCACTCCACACTTCCTTCTCCGCTCCACGAACGTAACGCAGGAGCTCGTAAACCAAGAGTACAATCGCAACCACCAACGTATAAAACAACAATATATTCACAGCTTTCGATCTCCCCTGATTCTGGACTGGATCCGGTGACAGTGCAAATCCCTCGACGCAGCACCCATCTGAGGAGGCGATGAAGAGAGTTTTGGATGATTTGTGGTTGTTCAGCTTCGAGATCGTTTCATACTGCCAGGTAGGGTTGCAGGCTGGGTCACATGTGATATACACGGAGTCGAATTGGAGCTTTCCAGGCATGTTTGATGATCTGAAGTGACGGTTAGCTGGAGGTTTGAGATGGAGGTAAAGAATGAGAATGATACTGTATCGTTGCTTTAGGGCGATTTTTCGAGAACTGGGTGTAATACAGTGTAGGACAGAGTGTTGATTGGGAAGAAAATATTCTCCGGGAGAATGACTATGCTGAGATATTTAAACATTTGTAGGGCCATATATTAGGTATATTAAACTGAACTGACAGTGGTATAAAGTTTCTGGGGGCCCCGCTTACGCCTATATTACAGACCCGGCCACAAGAGAAGAAACCACGTTGAGAATGATTAGTTTTGAATGAATGCAGATGTCTTCCTCCGCAAGTCATCACGTACTTCGTGCTGAGATGGGGACTATCACTTCTGGTTGATCATCAATGAGTTTTCAGCATTGCTTGAAAGGTCGTCCTTTGTGTATACGTATGGAGACCCCGTAGAATAAGATATTGTTGGGATTAGTTGAAGTGATTGAAAAACTTAAATTGATTTATCCACGTGCGGAACCTTCTATCAACAAATGTGTCGGTCAGATTCGATAGTCATCTTCTCGAGGGGTGTAGTTAGGACTTGCGTGGTGCAGTTGCTTGCACCGAGAAATTGTACCTAAAGAGTTTATGCCATCATTTCAGTCTCGCTTTCCCGGAACTATCCCACCAGATCATCCGGGTACCAGGGTTCCTAACAAGAGGGATGAAGTGTGCCTTCGGGCCCTCCTCAAGTCTCCCACCAATGGGTATCACAGTCTGTCGTTCCACTTCCAGTCTCCATGCTTCAGCCTCCGGTTGAGCTCGACCTCAAGGTGGATAGAGATGTGTAGTAGTCTAGCTCGTTGAGACTCTACTCGGAAAATATATCAGCCCTCACTCGTACCTGTGTAATCAAGATAATTGATCCGGGGTATCAAAGTTATATTCCGTTGCCGACTCCACGAGTTAAAATTACTCAAACTCCCGCCAGTACGTATATCCCAGGCTGATAATAAAGGCTACCGACGTCAATACTGCGCACGGCATATGACTTGGTAACCGCATTGAGTCCAGGTTTCTAGTTCGAGTTCTGGGATCGATTTCGTCGTGCATATCGACATCAGATTAGGCCAAGAGGAGAGTATTAGTCTAAGAATGAATTTAACTGGAGAGAGGGTTTAAAGTTATTCTCCGCAACACTAATAGAGACAAAGCTGATACTACCTTCTCTCTTTCCTAGCTGTCGGTTGAAATTATGTAAGTGAGTTTGTGAGTGATATAAGTTCCTTATGCCACCACTGGGAGAGAGTGAATAAATTTTGATTATTGTGGTTGAGAATCATTTTGTGGTTTTGGGGCTGAATCACCCCAGGAGGTTGACGGTCTGATTTACTCTAGGTTTGATTCACTTCCGTGCTACAGTACAATAATGATATTCCCGTGACAACCACCTCTCTTAGGCAGCAAACAACCTCCTCTCATCAATTTCCATGCAATACTTAATCCTCAACAGCCGTAGCGACTAACGAAAGCTGTCAGCGATTTCGCGGTAAGCATCCCAGTTTAGGTCACCGAGGCACGTATCGCGAGAAATGAACTGATGATAGGGACGGCACACAATGCCTTTGAATCGTTCTTATTTTCGCAACGTACGCTTCTTTGACGAGACCACTCCAGATAACTTCCTGGGAGGCTTAATACAGAATGGATCCCTTACTGAGAAGAACTTTCTCGTGATGCTTGACATCGTCCTTGTCACTACTGCTCCGATTCGTGTCTCTGCGAAGGATACCGGGAGGTTGTCTTGATGGCTGATTCTTGTCTCGATGTGGGGACTATTTAGTCAGTTGTGAAGGTAATTTAGTACCGTGCTTGTGTTTCTCGGCTAATTAAACAGGCGAAATCCGAGTCAGCGACGAACCGTGGATTCACCGCACAATGTGTCTAGTCAGCAAAGTGCCTTTCGCGATGGAATCCGTACTCGCGATAGCAATGCGTCATCTTAGGCATCGTGAATAGAAGAGCTGTCATAGATACTTGGACTGGTTTCGAAGCGGCTCATATCTTTCCGCTTGAGAAAGAGAGTCTGTGGATTGAGTTCAATTATGGGCGTTGGGTTACAGACATGGATAGCACTACGGAAGTCTCGAAGATCAACTCGTGAAGCCTCTCCTTCGTGAGGACATCCGCAGTCTCTTTGATCAATACCTTTTATCGGTGAATCCGGATGTGAGTTCTTCCCCAAGATTCGTTAATTACGCTGACTCGTAAAAGGACAACTATAAAATCATTGTGTTCGATGTCGATTACTTGGGCTTGGATGGTCGGACCCTCGACCAAGGGTGCCGTAATCCAGCAGATCCACACAGTGAATCTGATCAGCTTCTTCGGTAGCACTTTAGACAGTAAGTGCTTGCAAATATGAGGGATGCCGGAGAGCCAAACTTCGAGCATGATTTTCCGCTAGGGACAGACATGATGGCGGAGATTCGAGAAGGACCGTTGGTTTGAATTGGAGCTGTCCAATAGACTAAGAGTGCCTAAATTTAATCGGCTTACACGGCTCCGACCACTACTGTTTTTCCGACTGTTTGTAAAAGATCCAACTGTGTGATGTTTAGAAGTAATAGGGGCGACAGCATATGAGTGATAGGGTCCAGCCTTCTTATAGCCACTGCTATCCTATCCTCACCAAGACTACCAAACTAGGATCCCGGTTCCTCCAGTTCCAGCTATCCACCAGTAACGATACTCAAGATCTCACCAAGTCCTGTAGCGCATGGTATCGCCATGTACGTATGTGTATGTTGTAGGTTAAGAATTGCCAAAGTGCGCTGAGCTTGTTGAGTTGAAATATTTAGGGCCAATGCACTTAATGTGATTGGATTGTAGAGTGACTTCTTCTCAACTGGATGGAGTTTAACTTGGGTGTGTTTTATGGGGCCGATTTTAGTGGCGCTCGGCATCTCGGCGTTCTGCGCCTTGCAGGAGTATTATGCGGGTTCATTTCACTCTTGTCAACCACCCGCTTCAAGTTCCACCACATCCCCCACAACCACCACCACCTCTCACAAAACATCATTCTTACATATAACTACCCTTTCTATCCATGCACCGGTTTTTTATTCTTTGACTTTGACTTTTGGAGCTGGAATATTGGCAATTAGGAAGCTATAGGCTGCCGCCAAGTGGCTGAAACTTACTCGAAGAAGCAATTATGGTCTTGGAGCACTTTTTTTTTGTTACGTAGAAGCCCGAAAAGGCGATCAGAGACTAAGCAATTAGAAGGCGGAAAATTCCCATGACAAGTAAGTCTCAGCCTCAGAAGCCTTGGTATCATAGTTACTCTTTTCCTACCCCGAGTAAGTACGGTACCTACATATGTAGGTAGGTAGAACGATCTCGTACTTACATATGTAAGTATCTCTCTCTCCATAATGTTAGGTATCTCTATTTAGTTACGGCTACTTTGCCTTTAACTTTTGATCAACTTTCTGTATACGATGTCTCTGATACTAACCAACTAGTTATCTACTGTAGAACAGCTATGCAGCCAAGGATGCTCCACAAGAGTGCATTCAAGAGGCTGTGCAAATGATCACTTTTCAACAGCTTGTTCTTTTCACCCACCCTTCTTTCTCGTCATCGAAGCTTACTTATTAACGACTTTTTAAAACTTTCGGATACTATTAGGACTCTAAACAAGCACGGATATACGTTCCCAGCACCTCTGTATCGATGTATGTCCTCGGCGCAGCAGCCAACATAGTGTCCCTCGTTACAGTCGCTTTGCAGTCGGCAAAGGTCATTCAGGAAATACTCAGTGGGATCAAAGATGGACCGACTCTCATCAATGAACTTACTTCCAAATTGAGCGATTTGCGCGGTTTACTACTACAGCTAGAACGTCTACCGTCTACGAGCGGGAGTAACATTGACGAACTCAGAAGGACAATATAGCGGTGTACTGGCGAGCTTCAAACGTTTGAAGCAAAGCTTGCAAAGTTGCGGAATGTGCCGGGTGACAGGCGATGGGCAAAGGTACGGAAGGGATTGAAGACAATGCTCAAGGAAGACGAATTTTTAAGCATGCGGCGGAAACTTGGCGATTACATGGACTCGTTTAGTGTTCTATTGGGACTCATTGGAGTGTAGGTTCCCGAGCGCTAGAAATCTTTCAGATCGGATACTGTTTACTAACATCAAACAGATCATCCCAACAAGAAACGCGAAGTGACCTTGAGAACATCAAAAATATGCTCAGCACGCTCATTGCGACAATGAAGAGGACACCTGAAATTTCGCCAGCGCAACTGAGTTCATTCTTGACCTCGGCTCAGCCTGTCTGTCATAGCTCGGCACAATCCATGCACTCTTTGCCTCAACAACCGATAACGCCCCACAACAGCCCAGCTCAACCTGTGAAAACATCTTATGAGAGTATTGGCGGGAGAAGCGCCAAATCTGAATGTGAAGTACCTACAAGCATCGACTGTGAGGATGAAATCTCGGAGAGCGTTGATCGACTGTGTCGTCTTGCCAAAAAAAAGGAAATAACCGTATTTTCCGGCGACGAAGCATTTGCGATTATCGACGACCTCGAAAAGTTGTTGGATGTCGTTTCCAATAACATGAGCCCATTTAAACTAGCGGAAGGTAAAGGAAAACGAAAATGGGATGGCATCAATCCATTATCGAAGGACGAGTCCAGAGATTTTAAAAGAGCCAAAGGTTTGCTGAATAGCTCTCCCTCGATTTCTTTGAATGAAAGTGGTATGTATAATAGCGCTGGGAATCGGAATGAAACTGACCGTCCATAGCCCAAATTCAACATTCTGGCTCATTTGGCGGGCCCAAAACTCTCATTGCAGGCAAATGCATGCACAGAAAATTCGAAACTGGTATTGGTTCCGTTTTTGTATTATTCAGAAACCGAAGACGCATGGATCCAACAAGCGGGAGAGATGAACCGGAGGACAAGATATTTGCTGGAACAATGTCATTCATGCCAAATAGTACTGGCCTTCGAAATAATAAGAGCTTTCGAATCTCAGTTTCACTAGAGCAAGCCATTAAGTCGGGCGGAATCTTGCTCTCTCCACAGCCTACAATTTCTTTTTCTGCAGTTCTTCCAGAAAATTCTGAAGTGTTCAACCTGGCAAAGACAGGTGATTTGGATGGCCTTGTCCGGCTATTCTCGGAAGGAAAAGCTTCTCTCTCGGATTGTGACACTTCGGGACGATCGTTACTTACTGTTTGTACCCACCCACGAACTTTGACCAGATTGGTTAGGTCGTTAACATTAAATTTATTCCAGTATGCATGTTACGGTTTGCAGCCAAATGTCTGCAAGTTCCTATTGGAAAGGGGCGCGGATCCAGACTTGATATCATTAGATTTTGGCTATACAAACTACATGATGTTAGTTATAATTTGATTCTCCTGTATGCAGGATATGTGAATAGCTGACTCGCTAATTGCCCTCTTTTGGATTGCTTTGGAATGAATGACTTTGAAGCATGTCCATATAAACTTCGAGGAATACTAGAATGTAGAGGTTTACTTCTCGATGCCGGAGCGGATCCTACTTTGTCGGTTGAGCCCAGCGATTCAGCTGCCATATTCAAAGTGCCATCAGTAGGAACCGTGGTATGTAGGAATTACACCTTGACCTTTGATGCTGCTAACTGTTCGGAGGAATCTCTGCGTCAACTCCTTGATCGCGGCAGCTACTTCGTCGATTTAGGACTGACGAATGAATTGGGCGAAACTCCGTTATTATACCTGGCACGCGCATGTGCGATAGGGGGTAAACTACCTGACATGATTTCCCTGCTTCTCAGTAAAGGGGCAAGCGTCAAGGCTCGCGATAGGTTAGGTCAAACATGTTTGCATATTCTCTTGGCCGATTACGACCCCACGGCCGAACCCGACACGCACCCACTGCGCGCAGCTCTCACAATGTTGGTCAACGCTGGTGCGGACGTGCGAACGGAGGATTACCGGGGAGAAACTGTCTCTTACTTTGCCTATCTGTTTGGCCATGGGAAATTGTGGGAAGAAATATTAACAGCATGCGGGTTTAAGGCGGAAGAAGTTTGCGGAGAATTTTATCAAAACTATGGTTGTCCCGTACCGGGATGCGACCACTCCGACGAATAATAAAGTGAGGATGACAAAGATGACGGGCGTGGGGCGGAAACTGGAGAGTATGGCAGTAAGTTTGTTGGGAGTGGCCAGAATTGCAAGGATGAAGACCTACTAAAGTACTTAAGTAGGTAGAAGATGTTAACTGAGAATATGAGCCAGTAGTGTCTTTTAATTAATTAATAAACTGCGCAGAATGACTAACATATAGACCAGTTGCCGTTAATTACAAATGGTTAGCATGGGCAATCTTAACCCATAATTTTTGGACAGTGCTGCGTGTGGTGGTTGTGTGTTTGTACTAACTACAATACCGTATAAACCGCATAGCAAAGGAATAGACGGCGCCGAGTTTAATTAAGGTTCATTGGTTGAGAGAGCTCGATAGCGAGGCGGATTTAACTTTGTCCAACCTCAACTGTCGAATTTTCTTCATGCTCAGGCTACCTGTATACAAATGTGATTTCCTCAGTCGATCAGCCAAGGTTTTCAATTTGACTCGCCGCTGAGTGCCTCAGCAGTCACACTGCCGGATTTTGTCCAACCCCGGCTTCATGAACCTCCTCCAGCACTTCATCCCATACGCCGTCCTGTGCTTCTGGAAAAGAAACGCCCCGGTCCAGCACCTCTGTCAGTAGACGAGTTTATAGAGGAAATTCTGCAAGTTAGCCGCATACAGAAGAGGAAGAGCCAAAAACCATCGCTATCAAAGAAGTGAAGCCCTCCTACTTGCTCTCGCTGTCAAGGTGTAAGCTATCGAAACTGTAATGAGAAATGCCCAGGTTTGTAGATATAGACTGCTTGAGCTGATTTGATATCACTCGACTTGATTTGTCAGAAAGTATAAATTAAACTCGGCGTCGTCTATTCCTCTGCTACATAGTTTATACGGTACTCCTTCCACTGAATAAGCTGTATTGTAGAAACGACGTATTCAATCTTACAGTTTTTTTCCATCTCCATATGGACTCTATGCATGCGAATTCTCTAAACTCCAGTATGGATTAGGGTTAACCGCCGGGTTTTTCAACCTCTTTCGAAGCTTCCTCCTCAGACTCTACACAGACCAGATGCCCCCGTTCTTCGGCCTTATCCCCAGCGCCTACCGGTAAGTTTGAGACAAGAATTATTGCATACAACCTTTTCAATATCAGGGTGTTATGACATGACTATGGAGGCTCAGCCTTGCAGTTCGTTTCAGCGCATATGCGCAACAGGTTGGGCTGTGCACTGGCGGAATTTTTATGTCACACAAGTTGCTGACATTCAGGCGAGAAACTTGCTTCCCCGCAACACATCGATCATTCAAATACGCTAACTATCTTCCAACTCCAACAGTCGTCATAGACAACTACAATGAGCTTTGGATACAGTGTTGGAGACGCGGTCACGGTCTCGACACTGACATGGAACGCTTATAAATGCACTGAAGGACTTCTGGGACATCTAGCGAAGTCAGCAGCTTCCACATCATCCTCAAAGAAACCGAAGAGCTTGTTGCCGCCGAAAGCCTAAGTCCAGGTAAGAAAACTCAACTGCTAGGTCTGGAGCAAGGGTGCCGGGATGTTCTCACGGATTTAGAGGCTTTGCTCAATAAGTATAAAAGCTTGGGTTCGAACAGCACAAGGACCTTTGACCGCTTGCGATGGTCACAAGTGGAAGTCGTTGCTTTGCGAGGGCGTATTATATCGCATATTACGTTGCTGACGGCCTTCAATACAAGCGTACAGGCGTAGGGCATTCCAATGTTCCTTAACGAGTGGGTCCGTACTGATCGCAGTGCCGGTAGTTCGTCGCAAGCTAGGCTTCAGCAGACGTTAGATAATTTCATGGCGGAGGTTAGGGCTGGGCTCCGAGAAGGCTCAGTTATATCATCTCTTACTATTGACTCGGTGCTGGCGGACGAACGAGAAATATGGCGAGAGCTACGAAGAGAGTTGGAGGATATTGATAACTTGTTTACGTGCACTCCTTTTGGCCGCAACAATAATTCGTGAGAAGAGGGAATTCATAATCTCCTGGTTTCAAACAGCCTTGGCATCTGGTTCATTTAATGAGGAAAACGACATTGATAGTATGAGTCTCAGGGGCTATATCTCAAACGATGAGGAGTCGCAGGAACCAGAAACTATTCCAATGGCTACAGTTGGAAATGCTCAAGAATCCATCTCTCAGGCCAATAGCAATCCCCCTTCTAGATCTGAGATAGCAAAGAATACGCCGAGTATAAGCGCTCTCCCTTTACGACTATCAAACAAAAAACGCCCCCGTTTAGTTAGAGGCTTTCGCCGGAATTTCTTTACTCCCTCCTCGAAGGAACTTTACAATGTGGTAGAAAAGGCGGATATCAAAATGCTCGGAGAGTTGATTGGTATGGGAGCTGATTCGAATAAGCGTCTTGACCCCGACGGGCCTACGGTTCTACACAGTGCTACTTGAGCATGGTGCGGATATTGCCAAGGTAGACTTCAGTGATCGACGGTGCTGCACATTGCTATGCATCGGAGAAATGGACCTACAATAATTTTGCTATTAGAACATGGTGCACGGGTTACCGCGAAGGACAGAAATGGGATGACGGCTTTACAAGTTGCAAAGCAAAGATATATTGAACCCACATTGCTTCGCATACTGTCAGAGTATGGCGCAGCTGCAGAGCTCTGGATATGGCGTAGTGCAAGATCTTGAAGCTTGGAGCTGGGCAGAGAAATGATTCGTATTGGTAGGGATCCAAATGCACCCAAATCCATCGTCTAACTAACATAGACACTCAGATTGCGACAGCTCTCTTAAATGTGTCAATATCGCATGGGGATTCGCAAATTGCACATCTGAATGTCATGCCATGAATTCCTCTCTCATATCCCTGATTATTTTGTCTTGCAAAACCGATAGGCCAGATTGCACTAAAGATATCTTCTCCTTGGCCAAACAATATAATACAGCAGAGTGTTCATCGTGGTAATGGGGATGTCGCACAACTTAGACCAGTCCCCGGGCTAGTAGTGGAGGAGGGTTTAGGAAACTGTATTTAAACCAATATTGCAAGTGATCAAACAGCTGGAAGAAGAAATTGCAGAAGAAAATAGCTTGGTTAGCTAAGGGGCGGCTCGGAACAGGAGGAGTGACGGTGGCGTACATAGGTATGTCTCTTTAATGTTTTTGTTTCCATTAACGCCGAGTTCGTTGCGTTAAGAACATGTGCCAATTGTATCTTCCAAGCGTCGCAATCCACAGACACGCTGTCGCGCAGAATAACTGGAATTTACTAGACCATGTACCAGCCGTCGTTCGGTATTTAAGTACCCTTGTAAAAAAAGCACAGGTAGAAACCCCGTATTCAATATGTATTGACGCACCGCCAGAACCGAATTCCACTTGAATTAGATGTATGCTTCGTACTGATCTTGTGGAAAACGGTCTCAGAACGTGCCCACAGCGTGTATTTGGGATACTTTGGTTCTGGCAGTGTGTTTTCAACCCATGGTTTTTCACACGGTAGAAAAACCTAACCTATACTTTCCGGACGGGATTGTGATTGCGGGAGCTTGGCATGGTCGGCCGGGCTACTCCAGATCTCTGTATCCATCCTTACTAACACTTCATGCACACAATAAATTTACAATGTTGCCAACTGTGTTTCTACTTTGCCAATTCCAACAAGCACCTTATCCATTATCTAACAGAAACCTGAATGTTGTCGCCAACATAAATCTGCACAAGAACGGAGCGCCGCCGGCGCTCCGCTGCGTGTCTCGGATTACGCGGGTTGAATCCTCAGACAATAACTTACCCCGCACCTGAGGGCGACTTGCATCGCTAAAACTCCGACAATCGAAGAACAGTGGATCCGGATGAGATGAGGCTGCGTCGTCAGCTACAGGTTTTATCGACAGCTAACATCTACCTCCAATTTGGGAGAACAACTGTAAAGTACTCGGTACCGGGCTTGGATCATGGAGTGGGAACACAGGCACCATCAACCAAATATTTTCTTGTGGATTTTTCTCCAAGCCCCGAAAACTGCTCAAACATCCAGCGAGTATAGAAGGCGTATTGGCCTGAATAAGAAATCGATACCGGAGAAAACGTCAGTATTCATGGTTTCGGCATTTGTGCTTTTGGAAATCGGACAGGTTCTACATTTCAATGTTTGAGATCGGTCGTCTTTCTGCATTCAAATTTATCATTTATCTACAACCAATTATGATCAGAGTTTAATGTTACACTGCATATATCCCTTTTTACATATAAGGTTAAAAACCGCCAATTGCCACCTGGTCAAAAATTCTGGTGTCGTTGTAAGCTTCAAGATGGCTGATCGCGCAGCAGAATACGACCGAAATCCCGGCAGCGATGAGAGCATTGTAATAATCGACGCAGCACCCGATGGCGAGGCCGAAGCGAAGGCAACAGTTGAACGCAAAAGGGCATTCCAAACGCCAAAATCTACCAGCTTACAGATTGTACGAGCGGAATTATCGTGCCTGGTTCACTATCCTGCTTTGGGTCCAAAGGATTGCGTGGAGTATTCACTTCGCCCTCTACGTCTGGAAATTAAAGTACTAATGCGACAGTAAAGTATTGTTTGTTTGTTTGAATCATACTGTATTCGGCCGCTTTGCGGCCATGACATATTCTAAACCTTTTCCACCACACATCCCCAGTGTGAACCTTAGGTGTCCCCTCAGCCCTCTTGGATCCAAGTCGTACGCTCCTTATCTCCTTGCCCCCATCTCCGCCAGACAAAAAAGAAAACAGAAAAGAAAAACACACCTGCACTATTGACTACATTCTTTCCACCCTCCTCTACCCTTCTGCCACAACCCCCTCCCTCACCCCTGAGACTTTTCCCACCTCCGTATCCCTAAGGAACTTCAGTACTGCCTTGACAGCCTTATCTGTGTCAAACACCTGCAACATAGGAACCTTCATTCTCTCCTTCCACCCACACTTCTTCTTCAACCGTTTCCAAAGGTCGTCCTGTTGCCGCTTCCATCTTTTGCACCACTTGAACAAGTGGTCCCTTGTTTGTCGCTTGTGCCCACACCACCAGCACTCCTGACTTTCCTTCTTTTTTATGCGTTCCAGAAACACTGCTGTGAGGGCGTGTCCTATCGTCAACTGAAAGTACCTTCCCGCGATTTTCTTTTTGGCCTCACCCAACAACACATGCATCCTCCACTTTTTATTCATTTTATAACCCTTCTTTTTGTTGTTGAACTTGGCTTTCCACCATGCCTCTGTTTCTTGCCACTTGGCCTCAGTGACTCTTCATTGCACTCTGGCCATTGACCACCAATTGAACTTTTCTTTCAACTCCAGCGCTTCTCCATCTTTGTTTTCCGCTGCGGCTTTTGCTGCCTCATCTGCCCTTTCATTGACTTCAACTTCTTCGTGAGACGGAACCCACCTGTACTCCAATTGAATACCCAGTCCTGCAAGCTTGTTGTTGAGGTTTATGCTGTCGATCGCCATTGCTTGTCCTGGTCCTGTTTGCACATGTTGGACTCTTTGGATGGCCATCGTTCAATCTGAGCAGATGGTGACCTTTTCAATCTTTTTGTTTTCGCTGATATCGACTGCTTTTCGTAAGGCTTTTAGTACGGCATAAACGTTGGCGTCGAATACTTCCTTCTTCTTTCCCAGGTAGCTCTTTTCTTCCTTCCATTCTTCCCCTTCTTTCCATACCACTGCGCTACCAACTTGCTAGTTTTCCAACCTTGATCCATCGGTCCACAGAATCAGCCCTTCCTCTCTGGTATGTGCGTACTTGTGGGCCTCCTTCTTGTCCAATATATAAACTTTTGCGTCCGCCTTGAGATCGAAATTTGGTAGGGTGTTTCGTTCCCCCTTCCTTCTATCCCGATTGACTTTCTTAGTCTTGCTGCCAGCTTGCTGTCTCCCACCATACATTCTCCTCCTCCTTTTCCATCTGGCATCTCCGCTAAATGTTTCGCAAATCGTCTGACTCTGTAATTGAGAAGTGATATCGCGGGCCTGAGACCCACCTCCTTGACGAGTGGTACTGTGGGTGACGACTTGAACATCCTGGTGATTCTCTGTGCTGACTGGTTTATCAACCTTTGGATTTCGTACTGTCGTCCTGCCTGTCCATCCCACCCCAGCTCGGCCCCGTACAGGGCCACTGACTGAACTGCCGCGATTTGGACCTTGGGTGCATTTTCTGGTTTGAGGCCTAGTTTTCCGGTAATGGAGTGAACTCTGCCTTGCACCTTCTTTGCTTTTGCAGTGATGATGTCATGGTGAGCTTGGAAGTTGAGCTTCCTGTCGAGTAAGACCCCCAGCCACCTTGCTGCTTTTGGCTTAAAGCTAACCTGAACATTCTCGTCGACCTGGATCTTCAGCTTTACCATTCCCCCCTGATGATTCCTTTTTTGCAAGAACAGTACCGCTTCGGTTTTGGCCATATCGAACTCGACCGCATTCTTTGTCGCCCATTCTTTTGCCCTTTTGGCGCATTGTTTCATCTGTTGAACGCACTGGTTGACTCCCTCTCCCTTAACTACCCAAGCCACATCGTCAACAAAGGATAACGCCGTTACTGTCTTGTCTGTCTCTTGAAAGAACCGTTTGGGTGGTGGTGGCTCCAAGTGAAAGAACAGATCCGAGATATAGATGTCGAAAAGGATTGGCGAAGCTGGTGACCCCTGTGGTACTCCCGTCTCCACAACCATCACTTCTCCTTCTCTGCCATCCATCTTTATTGTTGCTGTTCTCTCCGACATGAAACTCTCCACCCACCTGCACACGTCCGCTTCAAATCCCATGTCTTCCATTCTTTTTATGAGGTTCCCCTTTGCCACGCTAGGGAAAGCCCCCTTCACATCCATCAACAAAGCCGCTGCAATCTTTTTCTCCCCCCACGCCTCTTCCACACTCTTTATCATTCTTGCCTCAGCGTCTACTGCTGATCTTCTTTTTCTGCACCCAAACTGGCCGTTGTGTAGTAGCTGTTCCCTCTCGCACGTATCTGGTATTATCGTAGCTACTACGTTCTCGACAACCTTTCCTAAACACTTTTCTAGCGCGATGACCCTGTACGCCTTAGCTAGATGATAGTCATCCTTTCCTGGCTTGGGGATGACGACTCCTGTGACGGTTTTCCACTCCTTCGGGTGGTGGCCCAGTTGGATTGCTGCTCTTACCAGGTTGATGATTCTCTCCTCACCCCAACCCCACAGCAGTCTTAACACTTGGCAGCCGATCTTGTCTGGTCCGGGAGCCTTTCTGGTACTTTGGCCGAACACTGCCGTCTTGACTTCATCCCTCCCCACGGTCTCGAAGGTGACTCCGCCATCAGGTTTCCCGCTTCTGTGGATTCCTTGTAGTGGTTTTGGGAATCCTACCTGTTTGATCAGCTCGGCCTTGTCTTCCCAGGAGGTGGCTAGACTTCCGTCTTGTCTCCGTAATGGTTTGACCGTAAAACTGTTGTTTCCTCTGGTATACTTTAGTGCTCTCCACACTTGTTCTCCTTCCACCTCCTACACAAAAGTATTCCAAGAGTCCTTCTTGCTGCCATTGATGGCCTTCTTCATAACCTTTGTTGCCTCCTTGACGCCTGCGTGGTTGGTTTTTCCTTCTCTTAAATACCTCTTCATAGACCCCAGGACCTTCCTCTTGTCTGCTATGTCCTGGTTCCACCATCTTTTTGATCTTGCGCACACTCTTGTCTGTTTTGCTTTCTGATTTAGCAACCCCGTTAAGGTTTCCCTTATCACGGTTGCCTCCTCTTCCAGCTGCTGGACTGTGCTTTCATCCGACAGCATCTTTCTGTTTCCACTCCTCCCTTTCCACCACTTTGTTGCTTGCTTTAAGTCCTCCTCTTGCATGATGTCGATGTTCCATCCTGTATAGACTTGACTCGTTTCCTTCGATGATGTTTCTCCCCACACAATCTCTATCATCTTGTGATCCGAGCCGATGTCTTCATTGTCTTCCATCATTGTTCGGGCTGAGATGTCCGCCACCCCCCCCCCCCCTCTTGCTAGGGTGATGTCGATGACTGATTTGATGGTGCGGCTGTTGATGGTGGTGAAGCACGTTGGTTGCCCGTCGTTTATCACTTCCAGGTCATGTTGTTCGATGAGATCTTCTAGGAACACCGCATTCCTTCTTTGACTGCTTCCATTGTTCCACATTGGGCTGTGGGCGTTGAAGTCTCCGCAGATGACCACATTTTTTGACTCTAGAATCCCATTACAGTTTGCCTCTCTTGCATTCCTGGTTGAGGTCCTGACGTTATTTTCTTGGAGTGTTTGGTTGTACACATTGACCACTGTGACATTTACTCCTGGATTGTTGGTGAGTCGGAAAACCTGGACGTCCCCTTGTCCGTCGAAGTCCCCCAGCTCGCCTATTTTGATGAGTGTGTCGATCCTTATGGCTGAAATTGTTCGTGTTCCTTTAATATGTCTGAATCCAGGGTGCCTGATCAGGTACATCAGCAAAGTCAATCGTCCGGTCCCGGAAGCCCCGGGACCCTCCAGAGGTTGCGGAGGTTGATTTTGAATGACGCACTCTGCAGACCCTCCGGGAGTCCTCCGGGACCGGTGAATGCAGCCTCAGCACACTCCCTTGTTCTCCCGGAGGCCTTGTAGCTGCTCCGGGAGATTCCTGTATCGCAAAAGTGTACTCCGTAGCGACTTCTGATGCCTCTAAGGGTGCTCCGGGAGATTCCTGTATCGCAATAGTGTACTCCGTAACCACTTCTGATGCCACTAAGGGTGCTCCGGGAGATTCCCGATGCGCAGCAAAGTCTTCCGTGGCTGCTTCTGAGCTCTCTGTGGAGCTCCGGTACGTTCTAGGATCACTCAGGAGCACCTGGATCTATTTCTTCATTTCCAGATGGAATCATGGTGTGTCACCCATTTTCAGATGCGCCTGTAGCATCGCATACATCTTTGGCATTCATCTACTGCAGCCTGCCACTATCAACTAAAACAACATATATCCACGCTGCGCCCCAGCAGCACCTCGACACGACCTTGACAAAAGAAACACAACCCCGGGAAACACATCCCCCGAGAAACACAACCCCCGAGAAACAGACTCTCACTTGAACACAGCTGCCAGGTCCTCCGTTTCCTCCCCTGCTGCATCTGGTGCTACATAATGGGTCGAGTGCTCGGCAGAGCTTGCAATTCTTGCGTCCATATAGCTGCCCATATGCTCAATGATGGCCGCCTGGCGACCAGGACCAATGGAATTCCAGTGTCTCCGGCATCTATCGTACAAGGCTATATCAAACGTTAGTAGCCGTTAATTATAGGATCGAGGGGGTACACTGACGGCTGAATATCTCCCTGCGGAAGTCCTGAGAGGGTTCGCTCTTCGTTCCTTTCTCGTAGTCCCTCAAGGCGCAGTTGAGTGCGGTCGCAGCCAAGCAAATCAATTGGGGAGTCACTCGCTTGTCCCAAAATTTGTTGCAATGCTCTTGTCTGCCAAGGTAGGTGTTGGAAGCGAAGAAGTGAGCAAAGATCAGCGCGGCGGGCTCGCTTCTCACAAACCACCGGACTTCCTTCATACCGTTCGGGAGATCTTCCCATTTCCCAATCTAAGAGTCATCATTCAGCAAAGCGGCAACCTGCTGTAGACATAGAAGCTTCTCTTCTATCTTCAATGAGTACAGTGATGTCACCATAAGCCTCGCTGTAGCGACTAGTCGACCCCGCATACCACTGATTTTCCCCCGCAACTGTATTGCATTGATCATTAGTATTATCAAACTTTGAAACCCGGAGAATACTTCGGAAACTCACAATTCCACGTGTCAGGGCATCGATGTGCTCACTGGGTCCACCGGGGTGCTCCCACACATGTTGCATGCCGTTGAGTGCGCCAACAGCTCTCTGTTGGACGGTCATGGCGTCAAGGGCTTCATCCCATGCTTTATCACAAATGTCCAATTCGTCCTCTTGAGAGGCCGGCCAGGGGTTTTCAGTATACAGAACAGATTTCAAGAAGTCCTTTGCTAAATCGAAAGCTGCTTTGTTATGGAGTGGCACCTTGCTATCCTTGTTGCTCTTTGTCCCCGACGCACCTTCAATAGGTGCAGGGGCATCTAAGGAATCCCAACTCCTTGCAGGCCGCCGTCTGGCATGGTTCACTGGAACGAGGCACGTCGTATCTTGGCTAGGAGATCGAGGTGGAGTGCCTTGAGGTGATTGTGAGCGCGTCGACAACCGAGAACGGTCTCCATTGGTGCTCCCAAGGTTTGATTTGGATTTCTTTCTTTGGAGTCCGTCAGTCGCCTGGACGGTATCTGAGCGAGCCCTTTTCGGGCTTTTTGAGTCTGTATTGCGACTGCGTCTATTCCGTTCATGAGTTGACAGTAGCTCGTCATCATCATAGTCCAAACCGGTGGTGGGATAGTTGTCCTGCTCTCGGTGTTCATCATCGTCTTCTTCGACATCGTCCAGTTCATTCCGGTGGCCCTGAAGGTTAGCTTGATACAAATTAGGGATTCATCTGGCCTTACATGTCTGGGAACGCGTAGAGAACCTTTTTGACTGGCCGTCCTTGCTGAGCGCTCAAAATCTCGCTCTTGAGAAGCGGTAAAGTTAGGACGTTGCGAGGCCATAGGTGATGAGAATATATCCATATGTGATTTGAGAAGAAGAGGTCCGAATAAAGCTCAGGTGCACCTGGAGAACCTCTTTTTCTTATAGGAAACTGAAGGTGACACAGTGGTTCGCATCGAAGGGACAACCTGTTCATTCCCACTGAAGTTGAGGAGCACCTGAGCTGCTAATCCGTACAATGAGTTCAGGGATCTGTTAGTGAGACGAATGGGTATTCGGGCTTCAGGACTGCTTACCATTGTGAGATGGCTAGATTCAGACTCAGACGTGGTTGAGCTAGATGCAAAAGCCCATGCTCTGCATCAGAGTTTTGGGGAGTGCCTGAGCTGCTGATATCTGCTATGTCGCCTGGTATCATAGCCGACCAACCACACGGATTGGTCTGGATACGCGAGAGCTACCGGTGTTCTTACCGTTGGGATACCGGTGCTTCGCATTCCGTTTTGGCTTCAACATTGCCCCAGGAAATCTCTGCGTTCAATGGACCTCGAATGTGTCCAATACCCTGCCATAAGGATAGCTGCACTCGAACAATTGACGCTTTCGTTTTCGTTTTCGTTGAACGTTAAGCACTGGGTTGTGTGGTGCCATGCTCAGTAGCTCGACATGTTCGAGCACGAGCAGCACAAAGTCGGCAGGCTCGGTTCGACTAACCAGAGCTCTAATAGGCGAACCGGAATGAATCATCTTAGTTAGCGGTCGATAGTCCTCTCTATCAATCTGCAGGAAGTGCTGCTTGAGGATCCCGCTGCCGCCGTGATCGTGCTGGGCAAAGTCGCATTCCATGTCGTGGGACAGCATCGGAATCCGAGATGCCCCCCTTGGGCAGTTTCCGTTGCTCAAAATTGGGAACCCGCAGCGATCGAACTTATGCAGTACTGCGCGCAGCT
>WHVE01001209.1:0-24024 GCA_015178995.1 Trichophaea hybrida
TCACAGGCTTACATCCAGCAGCCGCCGTCGAAAACTACAGCGGCATGAGGGTAGAATACATAGCTACTCAGAAATTGATTCTCACAATTCTCAACTTCTGTAGGTACAACTTCGCATGTCGTAATCACGATGCACAGATGCTCATAATCTGTTCAACCGACCAAAATTCAACTTGCGTAGGCGTTTATGAAGGAGAAACAAAAGTTTGAAGAAGGTGACACTGCAGTTGAATGGATTACTGGATTGTGTGCGAGGCTTCGAGTACGAAGCATGATATCATTGAACCAAGCACATACTAAATTAATAGGCATAACACATCATTCAAGAATGTGATACCTGTACTACACTTAATACCCCAACACTGCTTGAGGTGAACTACCAATTAGTGGTGATAATGATCAGCAGATCGTCAACATATGAAAACATCACTGTAATAATCATGCCTTCTTCGATATCGTGAAGTATGCAGAGACCTCCATCAAGTCACGTTGCTTTGAAATCGATTGAGATGACCTACTCTCAATATACCATACCAAACCTGAGCAGACTGTTTCAAACTGAAAAAAGACTGCCAAAGTCGTACAACCAGTTTCTAAGTTGATCATTCGGTATTTGATGCAGATCGACACCAGTAATCTTGGGCTGGGTGCATATATATCCACTGTTCAAGGTCAACCCCAAAGAACGCTGTGCAAACATCCTTATGATAAATATTAAAGTCATACTTGACAGCAGTAGTGGGCGCAGGTTGTACATATCTGAGGTGCGGCGTATGTGCATAGGTCACCGGGTCATCAATGCCTTCAATCTGGTGATTTCCTTTGCAAACGAGTGTAGCCTTGAATTGTTGCACATTTCAGGTACCATGTGCTTGACTTGGTACACCCACTGGCTTTGAACCACTTGTGCACCTGCCGGAGGCGGCATAAGGTCTCCAAAAACCTCATGCTGGTTGTTTGCATTTCAAACCTCCCGCATAGCCGTATTCCATTTTTCAGCGTGTGCGCACTCCATTTCCAATGTAAATAATCTCGGATTGTTGATATCATCAGGGCCCGGAGAATTGGAAATGCAAGCCACTGTGATTATGGGAACGAAGGAATGGTTGTGTTTTTCATCATCGAAAATGAGATTTAAAATCTCTTGAAATTGAATTCACTTGCTGCCAGTTTGGCAAGGGCCCGTTGCCGGTCACCAGGCAGCTCCACAAGTGCGGTCACAATTGAGTTCTGCCAGCTCCCGAAATAAAGTAAACTTCTTGCATCTGTCAACAGGTAGGGAGAGATTTACATTATCTTCCATGTGCCCATTGTTATCGGTTATTTTTCTCCAAGTGCGATGGGAATGGTAACATTCGAATCTGTCTTCTCTATCGGGTCAATGAACATGTGGATTCTATTCAAGTGGGGGGGCAGATCAATTAACTTCTGTTGCTGTGGCTCCTCTGAAGGTAATTTGTGCGGATAGAACTGGTCTATTAGAATCAGATCACCGGCAACATTCGGTGCTGCCTTTCACCGGTAATCTGTGGAAACGATATCTCTGGAAAAATGAAGAGCCATTGAATACTGATGGTACACAGGATACTGCTGATTTGATATACAGTCGGCCACAAAGGTACCTGGTGTTGCACAGTAATTGAGTTTCATTTGTTTCTCTTCCTGAACATGGACAAAGGCCAAGCATCCAATTCATTGGAGATGATCCATCGATGGTCCATTGACGTGCCAGGCTTCGTATAGAGATTCATCGATAACCCATGTACTGGGTATCTGTTTGTTTTGGGAAACAGCCGCTTCAGCAGCCGATGTTGAGTATTTCTTTGAAAATGCAGCATCTTCTAGAATGCATTGAACTCATTTTACCATTGTCCTATTCACTCTCTCATCCACTCGATTTGACTATGATTTATATGGGGAACAAATCCCATTCATGATTCCCTGCTCTGTGAAGTAACTGGCAAACTGTTTCGATATGAATTCACCTGCTCCATCAGTACGACATCTTCGAACTCTCTTTTGCAATGGTTGTTCGATCAGTGACGACCATTCTTGGAACTTCCCTAAAGCTTCTGCCTTGTGTTTGCCACAATATTCAGTGGTATAGCATGTCATGTCATGGATGAAAAGCAGCATAAATTGTCCTCCCCTGATGGCGGTTTCGATAGATCTGCAAATATCTCAGAGAAGTAGCTGAAGTCGTATAACAGCACTTGGTGTCGAAGGGGTAAATGGTTTCCGCAGGTTTTTGAACCAATGCATCCTTCGCAGTCGCAATTCCCGATCAACTTTAGCGCATTAGACACTTTGAAACCAATTCAAAGCTTAGAGGCTAACAAGTGCTTAGTGCTGATGCCATACAATTATTTTCACTGCAGGCGGCCAAATAGAATACCCCGTCATCATCAGTTCCATCTGGCAAATGTTAATATCTGTATCAGTTTATGTGGATGCATCAAAATATACCACTCTATCCAGACAGCACAATCCGTTGACTTAATGGGCCGTGGCGCTCAACTTGCCATGGCAATGATAGAGATTTATACAGTAATCAGTAATTACTCTGATGTTTACATTTTTGTCCATGATTTGCAATTGGTATATGAGATTGAACAATTGCGGCAAATGAACCAAATACTGTAGCACGATGTAATGTATCTTTCTATTAGGCAGTCGAGTTGCCAATGTAACATCGCCATACACATCCGCCAAGGAAATGATGCTGGTGTAGCCTGTGCCTTGTTTCATCTTTGAAGGGTATTCAATGAAGTTGGTGATAATGGAAGTGTGTCCTGATATGTATATAGTACAACCGAAGTGGATGGGCCAATCGTAAGTTGAAGTAATGGGGCTTGCGGCGATCCAAATGTTGCCAATAGTTGTTATATATGTTGTCAGTAGCAGATATGTTGTGTGCTACAGTGTTGGATTTTGGAGCTGGAGGGTTGCTGCATTTCATAGTTGGAGAGTGGTGGATTACATGGCATTTTTTCTGACAATGGTGATACGTCAGTTTGTATTTTTTCTTTTGGTCCATGTGCCCCTTGTCCTTCTTAGTTTGCCATTTCTTTTGCCGTTGCCTTTGCCCATCTTTGCAAACAATGGAGCATTACATGCAAGGCCTTTCTCCAATTCCATCATAGACTGCTTCTTGACCATTTTGGTGACAATCAAATCGGATGTCAGAGTTGTATTCAGATTCGATGACCATCATCAATTGGAGAAAGAACTTCTAATCGTCAATCCCCGGGATTTCCTGCACTAGGTTGAATACGTGCTCATTGTCAGTCATTGTACCTGGGGTCTTTGCTTTTGCGTCTGTTGATACTGATGGCTCCAAATTATGGTTGAAAATCTGGTCTCTGCAATCAATTTGTGAAGTGTAGATTTCAACATTGCCACAGTGTCGGAAATTGATCTGTCAATGCGCCTCTTAAATTTACATTATGTTGATCTTCAGCTGTGAATTGAATGCAGTGGCAGAGGTCCCCCATAGTGTTCGCGCATCATGGATATCCATATATGGCACTTGCAATTGTGACTCAATTCCAAGTAGTATCATCAATCGACCTGTACCAAACTGTTTCATCCATTCTTTCAATGCGATATTCTGTGCAAACATATCTCCTGCAGTTGCACCATCCGTTGCATCCTACGCTTTCCAAACATCACCCTCAACCATTCTGCAGACTTGTTCATGCTCTAGCAGCTGAGCAATTTCGACCGACCATTGCTCGATGTTTGTAATATTGAACTTTTTGATTGTGCTTGCGGTCCCTTTCTGTTGGGACAGAATTTTGCCCGAAAGGCCTATGAGCTTCTGGATGGCCAGTGAAGCTGCTAGAATCGACTGGAGTGTGATTGCTAAAGGTATGAGTCACAATGTAGACTCATACAGGATCAGTCACTCGCCACTTGCATAGACAAGTTTGATTTGTACTGTATGTTCACGATGGTTCTTCAACCAAGGTTGAGGATGTTGATGGTTTTCCTTGAGTATATAAAGCATAGATTTCTCCCGTAGTTAGTTCTTTAGACAATCACTTTTGTACAATAGTTAATCAACCCCTCTGTGTACTCGATTGCTCTCAACAGGTAATGAGTCCGGCCCTTCCTCGTTCAAGTTAAATTGCTCCACGTACCAGCACCACCCTCCAAAGGCCTCGAGTTCCGACCTCGAGCACCGAAAGCCTTGAGTATCAACCTCGATCACCCCCGAAAGCCTCGAGCAGTGTATCGACTCCGTGACGATACTTGGGTTGACTTCGTGTTCTGTGCTTTGAGCACCGTCTTTGGGTTGACTCCGTGTTGACCACCTCCCAAAGCCTCGTGCAGTGTATCGACTCTGTGACGATACTTGGGCTGACTCTGTATTCCCTGCTTCGAGCACCGTCCTTGGGTTGACTCCGTGTTGACCATCTCCGAAAGCCTCGAGCAGTGTATCAACTCCGTGACGATACTTGGACTGACTCTGTGTTCCCTGCTTCGAGCACCGTACTGGGGTTGACTCCGTATCCCCTACACATGGTGTTGACTTCGAGGCGACAACTAGTTATTGAATTGATAGTTAAGTCCCAAGCAGTGTATCGACTTCGTGACGATACTTGGGCTGACTCAGTGTTCCCTGCTTCCAGCACTGTGTCGACTCCATGTTGACTACCCTCGAAAGTCTCGAGCAGTGTATCAACTCCCTGACAATAGTTCGGCTGACTCCGTGTTCCCTTCTTCGAGCACTTTGTAGACTCCGTGTTGACTACCCCTGAACATCTCGAGCAGTGTATCGACTCCCTGACGATACTTGGGCAGATTCCGTATTCCCTGCCTCGAGCACTGTGTCATCTCTGGGTTGACTACTTGATCTATTATTCAACTATTCGCCATGACCACAACAATAGCCACCATACTCCATGAGCGAAATTACCGTCAATGGGCCCTCGAAATAGAAAGCATGCTCTTTCGGCAGGGTTATTGGAAGTTTGTTGCTGGTGAAATGCGAGTCCCATGGCCACCGATTGTGCCATCGACATCCAATAAAGCTTCAACTACTCCGAAAGTTGCTTGAGACCCCCGGGACGCCAATTACGATTTGGAGCATGAATTGGGCAATGCGGCATATCTCACGCGGTTCCAAAACATTCTCAAAGACTGGAACAGGTGGCAAAACAACTATGACAAAGCCTCTGGGCTGATTACTCAATTTATGGATCCGACCACGCAGATGCAGTATAGAGAATACAAATAACCGAAAGCACACTGGGCCAAGATCATGGCTGATTTTGAAAAAGTATTGAAGTTTGATGGTCAGTATAAGCTGGAGAATCTGGCATCATGCAAACTCGAAGACTATGCCTCGGTTACAGAGTGGATATCGACTCAAGATGCGATCCTCACAGACTTGGCCATCTGCGATATCCAAGTCGAAGAAAAAATGAGGACATTTTGCATCCTATCGAATCTTCAGATATGCGACGAGCGGAGGAGCTTCAAGATCTCTCTGCAGTTCAGTGGGAAGGCAGATACCGCGGCGGACATTATCGCCAACCTGTTGTCGTTCAAAGTTACCCTCCGCCGAGAGAATGCAAGCACCCCCAACGCCGCCTTATCTGTGTCGAAGAAGCAGACAGGCTTTATGTGCTATGGATGTGGGGAGAAAGGCCATAAGATGTCAAATTGTCCGAATGAGGATAAATGGGCATCGTAAGGGGACAAGAAATCCAAAGGCCAAGTAAAGCTTGCCTCGGCAGTGGACTACAAATCATATCTGTTCTATGTCAGTAGGGCCCTGGGGGAGTGAAACTTGGACGATTTGTGGCAGAATTTGACCCGGATAGGAATGGCATTGGTGGATTTCAGATATCTTTTCTTCACTCATTTGCATTGGTTTCTGTTCTCTTTGGCAAGTTTCTTTTGGGATTGCTTGTTGGCTGCCGAAGGCCTTTGGGCCAAAGGGGGAGTGTTGCCACAGGATTTTACCCGAAAGGCCTATGAGCTTCTAGATGGCTAGCGATGCTGCTAGGATCGACTGGAGTGTGATTGCTAATTGAATGAGTCACGATGTAGACTCATGCATGATTAGTCACTCGCCACCTGCATAGGTACGGTTGATTTGTAATGTATGTTCACGAGGGTTCTTCAACGGAGGTTCAGGATTGTCATGGTATTCCTTGTATATAAAAAGCATAGATTTCTCCCGTAGTTAGTTCTTTAGACAATCACTTTTGTACAATAGTTAATCAACCCCTCTGTGTACTCGATTGCTCTCAACAATTTCAGGATAGGTGGTAGCTGTAACAGTAGCAACGGCAGCAAATGCAATTCCCCTCGCATGCGCGTCAGCATTGCTCGTATCCAATGTATGCAGGCTGACATCCTGCCACCGCCATTCACAATTATGGCAGGATGAAATTACAATGCTTAGCATCTCAGGAGTGGATCCTCTCAATAGATGACTTCAGTAGGTGCATCTTCATGTGTCACAGTTATGAAGGACAGAGGCTCATACGCAGTTCAACAGACCCAAATGTAACTGATCTAGGTGTTCATAATGGAGAGAGAAAACCTTTGAAGAAGGTGACATTTGGAGCATAGATTGCTTGATAATGTGAGAGGCTTTGAGTACAAAGTTCATTATTATGGTGCCATGCATACACTGATGACCGATTAAATGACATGTGATGCAAGATGTGACATGCGTACTGAATAATCATTTCAACATACCCGGCTTGGGGTGCAATGTGAAATGTCTTTGTGCCAAGCACTGAACTAAAATTCAAAAGGCCTGATATCTCAAGCAACAAGATATACCAATACTTAATAATCGCCTCATGATTGCTCCAGGATGGTTTTCATATCCGTCTAATCCAAAAAATGGAAATATATAACAATCAAACATTAAGAAACAATTGTGGAACATAAAAGCATGCCCAAACACAATCATAATTGGTCCAAATCTTCTTCAAAATAGAACCAGTTCCGATGATGCACATAGACATAAATTGCTTCAAGAATCATGGCATTGCGAGTGCCATCATGAATATATCTGCCATCATTTCGTTAGATAGGATGTATTCTATTTCAACTTTTTCATTCTGAACCATACTTGCAGCCAGGTGCTACTTTGTGGCAATGTGAGCAACTGCTGTTACTTGATGAGTTCAGCCCCTGATGCTCACCAGGATCGATTGAAAATTGGTTAGAATGTTCAGCATGAAAGCAATTCCAGGATCATCCATGAGCTGGATGATTTGTATGAACTGCAGGCAACTGACTGTGAACGCATGATACTTGTCATCGGTAGGGGATTGCACAGTTGATTTCTGAATCTGAAACCTTCAGATCATAGCTCTTTGGAAAGTCATGACCAATTTGGATGTTGATTTATTATTATCAGGATCTCAAGAGTAGTCTTAAACATCATAGCATATGATTCCAATATTGTCACTTTCTTTCACAATCTGGAGCATCGAATGCTGGATGCCATTCACATTGCGACATACTGATTACACAGCAGCCATATGCACCGTCCTGCGATCGTGGGTATACAAGCTGAGAACTGGGATTATATATGTGGTATCGAGTACAATCACAGTCATTGAATATATATGATGTCCAATCATTCATTGGTACAGACGCTGATCACAGGGCCTTCGTTTGGTGTATGCCTGTCAAGCATTGTCGGGATTGGGGTTGCTACAAATTTCACCATATCTATGCTGAACATCCCAATACCCATTTCGATCTATCTATGCCAGTAGATATTAATTGTATGGTGATCCCAATTGCACTCGTTATTGATGCCATGATTGAAGAGAATGCTGCCAAGGGCATGCAATTGGACTCAAGCTGGTATCTGCTTCGTGATATTGACAATCAGGTTAGTACTGGCAATGATGAATTAATTGTCAATGGGTAACACAATCACTGCAATGACTGTGCCTTCATCTATCATATGGCGATGTATTAAAAGCCCTATAGCGACTGTCTAATCAATGAAACTGATCGAAATAACAATGTCTTGCAATATGCCGTTCAATAAGTGTTATTACTATTTCAAACCTGAAAAACACTTCTGATAAGCTCAATCAATTTCATAGTCGATGGTTCAGTCTTGAATAAGCGAAAATATCATTGCAGTAGATACATGTAAATCTCCTCCTTGAAGACGATACCACAGAATACTGTGCCAATGTCAATTCGATAAATATGGAGATCACACCTCACAGCAACCTGAAGTTGAAGTCGTACATGTCCAAGTCTCGCAGTATGTACATATGTCGTATGGTAATTGATGCCATCTTCCTGGTGACATCTTCCATGGAAAAGTCTAGCGTTGAATTGCTCAACATTTGCGGTGCCATCATACCTGACTTTGTAAACCCAGCCACTTGGAATTGCATTTCAACCTTCAGGAAGTTCCATATGATTCCCAAAAACCTCATGTTTGTCTGACATGCTCAATTCGTCCCACATGGCCTCATTCCAATCATCGGAGTATGCAGACTGAGTTGCAACTTTAATGACTATGGATCGATGATACCATTGGAGACTGAAGCATTGTAGATGCCAGCCATGGTAATTATGGGACTGACAGTATCATGGTATACTTAATTGCAGAGGGCAGGCTGTGAGGTCTCTTGAAACCAAATGCCACTACTGCGAGTTCGGCAATTGCCCACAGGTGTTCCTCATGAGCAACTACCAATACTGCTATCTGGATCGAGTTCTGCAATCTCTCAAGTAACATTTGTTTTCTTTGATCCGTCAACCGGCAAGAATGGATTGTCATCATCTGCCCTGTGGCCATTGTCGTTGGTTATATCGCTCAAAGGCTGATGAGAAATGTGACATCTGGAACTGGCCTCATCAGCCTGTCGATTGTTGAATGGAGTCGATGCAACTGACTGTGGTGTGTCTAATTGATTTGACTGTGGCCCCTGCCATGGCAAGTCATGTCAATAGAAATACATATTCAGAATCGCTTTGTTAGCAGCATTTGGTACCATGGATTGCTCGCCTTCTGTGTTAATGATATTGTTCAATGAATATTGGGTCTTTGCAAGGGGATTATACACATAACACTGCGCATTCGATGGGAATAGCCAATAAAGATGACCGATGTTGTGGGATGCTCGATCATGATTTGTTTTACGATGGGAACATTGACAACAGCCAAGCATCAAATTTTTCGATGATACTCTGTTCGTGAAGTCTTGCCACACCAGGCCATGAATGGAGTGTTTGCAACTACTAATCCAGTGGGCGGCAGATTTGATGAAGTGCTTATTTGGCAGCCAATGACCAGTATATCTGTGTTAATCCGACATTGCCCAACATCCACTGAACTTGTTTGACAATTTGGCAAAACTTACTCACATCCACAACTTTTGAATGAGATGTATATGGGGCAGTTGTCTCCTACAGAATATCTTTCTATTTGAAGCATCTGGCAAGCATCTTCCAAGTACATTTGCTTCCTCAATCATTGTGAAACCATTCCACATTGTTGCCCATGTTGCTGTTCCATAAGTGCCAACCATTCTTGGAACTTTGCCAAAGCTTCCATTACGTTCTCCAAAAATCATGCAGTTGTATAGTGGATTGCACCATCCATCAAAAGTAGTATATATCGTTCTCCTCTGATGGCTGTCTTGATGCTCCCACAAACATCAGAGTGGACTAGCTGCAATGGTGTCTCTTGTTGAAACAGTTCATTAATTTCGTTATGATATGGTTTGGGTTAGATACGTTCATGGTGCAGCTTGCACATCAAGTTCGGCATACAAGACATCTTGAATCATGACATTTGTAAAAGACAGTTCGGTACCACCGATTATGAGCCCTTGTGCTACCACGATTTGGACGACGGTGTCGAAGCGAGAGATATTTTAAAAGAATTTGATACTGGTTCAAAATTGCGGCTTCATCGTCAAGGTCAGGGTTGTGGTAGACAGAATCCGCGAAGAAAATGAAGATGTCCGAATCGACAGCAATCACAATCCAGAAGTGTAATGGTACCAACTACATAAGCAGGTGTATGGAAATTGAGATACTCTGGGAGCAGAAGCAAGTACTTGAAATTGTCTATTGTGAAGAGAAATGACCAGACAAGAAATGGGAACAGTACAAAGCATGGAAGAAGCAGCTCAGAATAGCACGTTCAAGCATTCTGCTCATGATGGAGAGGCTATTTCAGAAACAGCATGGCATTCAGTTGGATAGGAAGGCACTGGGAATCTGTGTATGGAGGACTACAAGTGGAAGGTCAAGCTGAATATATAGTGTTTGTGAGATAAGATGTCAGCTGTGAAGTTCAGCGATTGCGAAAATGTTTAGGAGTATGCATCAACGATCCAGGCATATTTGAATGACTTCAACCTCCATGAGAATTGTTCGGCTGGTCGTGGCAGGATATCATAGAATGAGCACAATTATTACCTCATGAATGGGATACCAAAGGACCACAGTTTGATTATTTTCACCCTGTTGATTTATGACCAGATTCATACACTGGCCGAACTAACCAGAAGATGTGATTACCAAGATGAAAGCCCAAGAAGCGCGGGTGAAGCAGGAAGAAAATTCGGATTCGAACGAGGTACTATTAATGAAGCCCATCAATCAATGTGGCAAATGGACCAAAAGTGATAATCAGATGATGAGTAATAAGCGGAAGCAACCAGGGAAAATAGATAATAGTAATGGTAGTAATAGCGGCGACAATGGTTGAGAGAATGAAAAGCATCACCGCACCAGTTGGATGTAATTGGAATGCTTCGAATGCCATGAACTTAGCCATATTACACATTTTTGTTCGATGAGGAAATACGTATCAGCTTCAAATCCGACGACAACTACCAAGAACTTTTCAATGTCACGGTCAGCTGCTGCAGATATTCCATTGACGAAGAGTTGGCACTTGGACTCAGCCAATAGGTCTCACATTTGTAGAGATCAACAGGAATGTGTTGCGCAGAGAGAATATGATAAGAGCGAAGAACAGGTATTTCGTAACTTGCACACAGGGTGGCTGGCATGGCCATCGAGTATGGAGATGTACGGTTGAGGCTGAGGCGGCATGGCTGTATGCAGCAAGTAGTAGTAAGGAATGACTTGTATGTTGAAGGAGCACACAACACACATTCACAATATGGCTGATGGATCAACGTCTGCGAAGTGTTTCAGTGAATGTTTTCTGGACAATAATTTTGAGAAAGTGGTGGGTACTCATGATTATCATGGAGAATGATATAGATAGCTTGTTGCTGGGGCACCTCAGGTTGGTGGAATGTTTCGGATTCATGGGGTGGATTCACATCAGCAAAATATCTGAGTTGTGTTCGGTGCCTACACCGGCTCCCAACACGCCCAATACTCCCAACGCAACTACACCCTGATCTAGGTGAGTGTCATCGGCTCAGTGCTTACAAGTGCAGTCCCGGTTGCAGCAGCAACCCATCATATTGACATCCCGAATGAACAACACACTCATGGCAATCGCCAATTGTTATCGAGTAAGTGATTTCACATTACATTACTATGCCTTTGCACTATGTAACTTACTATTCAATCAGCTTGATTAACTGTGCAACTTTGTACGTCACTCCATACCTACTCCTCCATCATTGCCATTTTCCATCTCAAGGTCTTATACCGTACAACGTTGGCAATTGACATGGCAACACTGTTCGTTGCTCAACATACATCGCACTTCACCTCAGTCACTTCCAACCGACGCTGCATTTGATCTGTGTCAACATTTGTATCGTTGCCTCCAATTGCAGTGGTATTCTTCAGCATTGACACAGTCATTACAGCAGATTTGGATGATATATGGTTCAATTGCACTATCTATGCCACACAACAATGTTAAGAGTTGCCATAACAATTTTCTATATTGTAATACTGTTCCTACTCATAGCCACTCACACCATCTGTCCCCTCACTCCCATCCTGGGCCCCCTCCGCCTCCTCTACCTCCTCCTCAGCCTCATCGCTCTTCACCACCTGTGACTGCTCCCCCACGTGATATTGTTCATCTGGAAGCGGCTCACCATCGTCGTCCGAGTCATCTACCATTGGAGCATAGCACCCCCGACTCCCGCAATTGCCCTGAGATTGCCTTGCCCTTGCACGATACTCGATAGCAGAATCCGAGTCACAAATTTGATCAGATTGATAGCCATCATGGAATTGGTTGTCGCCATCATGGAATTGGTTGTCACCATCATGATCGTCATCGAGACAATGTTCCACGTTGTCCAGTCCATCTTCAATGAAGCCAAAGCCATTTACAACTGGTATTTCAGGGAGATGTTGGTCAATTGGCACCTCCTCCACCGCGGAGCCATCCTCAAAAAAACGATTAATGATAGCAAGGAGGGGAGCAGGCACTGGCGGTGGAGGAGCAACCGGCAGAGTTGGCTTGCCATCAATAAGGCAGTTTAACCAATTCTTGATCACAATCTTCACTCGGTCATGATACATTCAGGGCATGCCATTCCAGCACTCAATATGCCTGATGTATAACGCTTGAGTTGTCAGTACAATGCACATGGTACACGTAACTACATCATCTTACGAATGATGTTCTCCTGGGAGAATGGAAGCTGCGGAGATAGCTTCATGTGTCTGTTAGAAGTCTTGCCCTCGGTCGTTACATATACTATTAGTGCCCACTGAAATGCAGTTGCTGAGAGCAATATGACAGTTGATATGATGGTCTCACGAATCAAATTGTATTGGCTTCGGGCCAGTGCTGCCCTTTTCCGGGTTCATTCAAAAAAACACAGATGAAGCAAATGAGGTATCTCTTCGGCACAGCATGCCTAAGCAACGTCCTGAATTGTCATGTCAATTTCGAAAATTGATTGAGAGCACGCATAACAAAACACACATCATATGATTGCTCACAATCCGTAAGAGTACAAATGAACCAGTCATCCTTCGGCAGATGCCAAACAATTGTGAGTTTGATAGTGTCACAGCAACATCTGTCGAGGTTGCCAAACGATCCAACAATGCCCCTAGCTTTGCCAATGATTGACGATCAGACGGAGTTGAGGTACAATCTCATCTATTTGCAGCGTCGAGTCAGCGACACAAAAATCGGTGAAGTCACGTACATATGTGATGGCCTTCTTCTCGTGTGCATACCACCACATCTTGAAACCGTACATATTTTCCGCATCCTGTCATGAATCATCAACTTACTGGAAATGATTTTTTTCAGTACTGGCAATTCCCGTAGTTGTAAAGGCAATTACCAACGCGATGTCTTTATCCGTCAAGAATGGTTTTCCATGCGGAATACGAGAATCAATGGTTCGTGTTGAATGTTTATGTATTGCCCAATATATATTGTCAGAAATTGGCATTACGTTGCAAGAGGTTTTGGAGACATCAGGATTCTGGCGATAGCCTTGCGCGAAGATGATGACAATTTTACATATTGGCGTCGCAATTCGTCTGGTTTATCAGCTGTGTGCTGTTTTCGGCTGGACACTGACTCTATCATTGATGACAATCGGATAGGAGATTGCGGCTCTGCTGCTGAGCGGTATTGTGTCGGTGCCACTGGCGACATGTTTGGTTTCTGGTGAGTTGTTGAACCATGGATCGGAAGGTCCCTGATATTGGCTGCAGATATTTCAGTTGCTGGAGGAGCTACTGCAATGTATTGTGGGATGCTTGAGCAATTCCGGGCGTTGTTTCCTACTTTTGGCTGTTTTGAATGCCCACTAGATTGCTGATCAGTAGTATGTGGCACCGCTTTGCGCATCCCACAGATAATTGGACATTTCGATTGAGTGGAACCTATCTCAACAATTTGGGGAGCGCTAGTATTTGATGTTATTGCAACTTTGTGGGAGGATGGTGTTGTGGCTGACATCGTGAGTATGGGTTGGGGTTATTTCACATAGAAGCAAAGATATCTGTCAATGTCAATGAACTGAGATGGTGCAACAATTTTTGAAGTTGTTCGAACGATGATATCTTACGTCGAGCGGAGTGGTACCTCCCACTGTGTCTACTATCACAATATACGATTTACGTGAACATTTAGTACCAGAGAATTTGGCCAAACCACTTAAAAATAGTCGGAACAACATTGCAGGTTGTCAGTCTAATTGAGTTTCTGTGAGTGCTCTTGGAGTTTGAGTCTATAAGATTGCATTCCAATAACATACTAGCAAAAAAAACAAAACATAACAATGTCCAAAATTGTCTTGCAACTACCAAAGTCACCCGAACCTTTTCATTCATATTACCCATTTCTGAACGAAACTAACTGCAATGCAAAAACAAAATAACATGACAACTGAGGAAACAAAAACCAAACGAACCAAAAACAGAACCAAAAACAAGACCAAAAACAAAAAACCCACTGCGAATTTCCAAAGTTGTCCTGCCAACAGGTTCACTTTCCCTCCACATTATCTCAATTCTCAAGCTCCTTATCGTCGAACTCCTGATCCTGCTTCCACTTCTCTCGCCTTGCCTGTATCCTAAGGCTGCCGTAGGGCATCGTCAAAGTCAGCGTTCGAGGGCCCAGGAGTCAGATGCTTGTCCGTAATTGGCTTGCGTGGAGGATTGTCAAGGGTTTGGATGGGCGGAGCACTGCCATGCATAAAATTGGGGGAATTGGTATAGCCACATTTGGGGTCATCGTCCTCATGTTCGTCCAATTCAGGATTATCCACCTGCACCATATATTCACTATAGTCCCCAAAATATTCGGAGAAAGGATTGGTATCTCCATTCCGGTAGTAACAGTTGTTGGAGCGATCCAGCGGAATAGACAGCGCTTGCTGCCGAGCATGCTGCTCCGGTGTCATTCGGTGGCGATATCATGCATCATGTGGAAAGCAGACGAGTTTTGCCATCCTTGCTTTCACATTTACAGATTGACGAGGTCGTCCTTCATTTGCCTTGGATTTGTGTGGCCTGGACAACCTCTGAAGTGGCCTTACCGCTCGGTAGGTTTTGTCAACCCGATCAATGCCCCCATTTGTCGTGGCTGGAATTGTGAACTTTGGACGCTCCTTGTCATCATTATTCGCTACATCTGAAAGATAATTGAGAGCACCTTCCATTGGTTCCTCAAGCGCGCAATGGGAGGCATCGATATAATCAATGCCCTTTGTCATGGACATGTCGATTCCCGAAGTTGCCGTGCCACTTATTGAAATTGTGGGGCGACCAAGGATCACAACCACAGCCGGGGGGGAATATGTTCCGATTTCCAGCCAGGCTGCAACCGGTGCATCATTTTGTAGTCTGGCGATATGGACCGATGGGAGATGCTTGAAGTTGTGCGAACGATGAATATAGTTGTTGTTGGCCCACGTTGCCAACTGGGACCCTGTTGCCCTAGTCCCTGCCATGTGCTCCGAGAATCCGGCGATAGTCACATCTGAGCCTTGGGTGCTAGGACGTTCAATTTCTTCATACATATTTGCATGGGCCACAGATACTGACCGTGGTAGGCGAGCTGGATTGCTCAGCGAACTTGGCAGAACGGCAGGCCATAGGTCATTCAATGTTCTGTCAGTATGTTGCGTGACACCCCATCACACTCCCTGATGTCAATCGAAGTTGTCGTACAAATGCTGATGATCAACCCCAACTCCTGCTACACTGATGTCGATTGGGAACCCAGATGTGACAAGTTTGAGGCCTCGCACAGGGAGGAGCATCCCAAAACGATTGCTGGTTGGACCATGGGCAGGAGGTGTGTGACCAACTTGTAAGGTCGTTGGGACATTGCTAGTAGTTGAAGCCTTAGTGTCGTCATTTGGAATCCCTATGCCTGGCGGAATGTGTCGGAGTGCGTTGTGTCGGCCCGGCAAGTTCCCGGTGCAGGCAGCAGGCCTCGACAGGCCGGAGGTATTCCTTGATGTCCTCAATTTATCTCTGAAATTTACCCAGAAAGTCCTCCAAGCTAGCGATCAACGACATCACTCCGGTGTTGCTGCGCGTTGTTCAATGAACAGAAAAAATTGGGTTAAAGATTTCGAGGTCTCAGCATCGGAATGATTAATCTCGCGCTGGAGCACGAGCCAAGTTTTGCGACTTTCGAGTTCGGCATCATAGTTCATCGTCAGGAATGCAATGCGGGTACGTACGATCCGTAATGCCCAGCAGCTTAGTGTGTTCAGCTTCAGTGTTGTCTGGTTGTGATCTGTGCATGGTTTCTGCTTGCATACCATTGAGCTGACAACTTGGGAAGTCGGTCAAGCAATGATTAGTGATTGATCAATTCATATGACTGGGCATGGGAGAGATTGACTTACATCATAGTATAGATGAGAAGGGTTGGCGAAGGAACTTTAAGGATTGATCTGATGATAATTGGCTAAGGATTAATTATACTGACGTAAATGAAAAGAATAGTACCTGATATTGGCCAAACAATCTTTGACATTGTTGAGTCAATGTCCTGAAGTTATAATTAGTTAATAGGTAGTCACTTGACGGGATTCAGACTCGGAAATGGTAGATATTGCTGGGGAGATAACAAATGACGCTTGAGGAATATGGTGGCAATTGGGCGAATGCCTGGGGACAGCGCCCTTATATATCAAAATTGTTTCGCACAAGCAAGTTGTGATTCAACTGGTACGATGTTTGATCATGTTGAACTGAAGGTTTTTATCCAATCCATCATCACATAAATTTCAAGTTGGACCGTATAAGAACATTGCATTGTGTTTAAAATGCTACACATAGTTCACATCAACCTTCCATGTTGTTAGGACAACATTTTGCATTGTTATGAGTGATTCAGGGTCTAAGTTCGTGGTTGATTCCAGACGATGGTTCAATACATTCCATCATCAAAACCAAGCATAACAAATGACACCAAGCTTACTGTTTCACATCTCACCATGCCCCAAAGACATCGCAATCAGCAGGATCTAAATATTCATCGATTTTCATTGTTATGACGACTCTGTGAATTGTTTTATTAGTTGGGAGGCCTTCTGATTTGGCTACAAACACTATATCACACTGATTTGTATATATCTTGGCAGCAACTTGCAGGGTTGCTGCGGCACCTTGAAGTACTGTCACATAAACTTTCTATTAAAAATATTACCAAACCATGTGCCAAAATCAAAAAATCAAATGAGCTTCTTCTAAGAACTCCACCCAGAAATTAAGAATCGTGCTGCCAACTCCTAAAAGTACTAGCCCAGTCAGTAGGGATCACTAAGCAGGCAATATGCTCACGAATACATACAAATGCCAATGCAGACTATGACTCCGATTAATTCTTGCGACGAAAAGACAACCTGATAAAATGTTAGTACCACTTCGACACCCCTGCGTGAGTACTCCTGACCTCTACATGCTCTGAAGACTTCTGCTGGTGATTATGGATAATTTTCGACACCCGCTCATTTGGCTTTGACAGGTTAACATCTCGGAGAGTTGCTGCAATCTTGGACATTGTCTGTATTTTGGCTATCGGCATATCGTGGATCGAGCCTTTCCCTGTAAGACTGTGAGCGGTCAGAATGATTAAGATGTCTAGAGTACGTACTCCATTTTCATTTCAAGCACTGAAACGACTGCAGTTGCCAGGGCAACCATCAAAGACTTTTAGAAAATCAGTCGCGTATTTTCATACTCATCGATTGATTGATTGACTTCCCAAGCACAGCAATCAATTCATCGATTATAGAGGTATCAATAAACGCGTTATTCGACAATCGATTATAAGGTATTCACTCTGAACTACACACCAAATCGTATCAACAACATCCAAAGTTGCCAATACCATCAACTGAGAAGCGCAATGCAGGAATGTTCATATGCAAGGTCTGCGGAAAGTGTTTCAACTCTGATATCTGGAGGACGAATAATGTGGAAATCACTCATTCCCGAGAGCACAATGCAATGATGCGAGCAGCTATTAACTCAATGTCAAATCACATCCAAGATTAGCTATCAACGCTAACAAGTGGATGCGAAACGTCCAAAGTTGCCCAAGCAATGATGATAATTGAAACCCACCCACTTTCTTTCGGAACCATGATCACGTGCCAGATACACTTGATTTCATACAATCACAACCACCACAGCCTGAGGCACCAGCAGAATCCGTACCAGTAACACAGGCATTCCGAAATGCTGGTGTGCCACTGTTAGGGGGATACTGCAGCTAGATGTAACTTATCGGTATTGTTGTACCGTCTTACGGTAAATGCGTATCCGAATAATAATAACCCAACTACAGATATGGAACTCAATCGTGACGCGTTTACGTCGTTGCAGTGTATGTATGAACACGGGCATCTATTGCAGTATGGCCCTTTTAAAAGTCGTAACTGTCTTGGAGGTAATCTTCTGATGACTCGTCGAAGGCGACTTGGGAAGGAAGTTCACCGGTATGGAAGTAGTGGTAGTATTCTACCCAAAGGTTGTGACGAACAAGGTATCGTGCGAGATGTTCGTACTTGGCTCGAGTGTTTGCTTGGGCGTGCAGGATACGAGCGTAGAGAATCTTCTGGTCATCTGTAATAGACATAAAAAGTTTATTGGTGAATATTCTTAAGGTAATTATCTTAATAATATTTCAGGTGGTTTTCCGCTGTTGTGTTCTGACTGTGGTTTGTTCGGCTGTTGCTTGAATTGTTGTGTTTAAACTCGTGGGTTTAAGGTGGTCTTTTATAGGTGAGTATTTCCGCGTCAAACCATCCTGCTAAGGGGTGACGGTACTTCTCTGTAATCTATGATGTGTGTGTATAGTACTATCTCAGAAAACACTCAGTCCACCGTAGTGGGTGTTCACATAACATCCGATCGTTGCTTCAGAGCCGATCTCGGTAGTTAGCTGTGGAGAGTTCCGTTTGACAACGTGTGGTTGCGTAAGCCCCCACCAGGAGTTCCCAAAGGTTATCCTGCATGTTATGACGTTGCTGACATACATATCAGACCATTACTTCATATTAGTTATCTTTCTTCGTATTGAGTGGAATAGTGATCAATGATTTAATGAGCTGCCAACCCATACATTGCCACGTACCTAGTGTCATCGGGCCTTATCCGTGTTCCCCGTAGGGGGTGCCCTCTATCAGTTATCGTGTTGTAAACACGGCAGAGCTGGGGTTCGACAGTCTAGATCCAAGCACTTATCTTTCAGGTAGAGTCAACTACCGGGGCGCAGTTAGCTTATCTCCTTTGCTTATTCTAGCTCTAGAGATAGCAAAGTCCCGCATACTAAGATAATATCGCTTGTCCAACCAAATCCATGAAGCTAAGCACGGGTATGGTTTGTCCCAGTATTAGCATGATAACGAAGATAACACTGGTCTGATCCGTAACGCACAGCTGATCCGAAGACCACTGCTTGGCAGTTACATTGCTTCGGCAGTATGGTTGGTGTGTCCCATGCCTTGGCCAGTACTATGGGTTTTTACCCCCACGATTACTGTCTGATCGAGTGTGCGTACTGTCTCCACACTGGGTAGCTATTCCCTATGCTGAGACGTAGTATTGTAGCATAGACTATTATGGGGATTTCACCCGGCTATGTTGGGCCGTCTGCTAACTCATCGGTAGACATCCTCAGGGGTGTGATCTTAACCGCTGATTCATCTTGAATAACGGTAAGCCCGGGAGACTAAGCCTGATGTACTTCATACGTGTGCTAAGGGGAAACCCCTAACATGACCTCCCTCTCTAGCTCTGGTGACCTCAACAGAGTACTCCAACATAGGAAGTGATTCTTTTGCAGTAGTTACCACTCAGACAGCGTATACTATAGGTATAGCTAATCTTTTGGATAAAAACAAAAAAATAAAAAATAAAAATAAAGGTGACCTCCGCTTACATAAAAATCAAATGCGGTGTGAGTTTTTTAACAAAAGAAATCTATTTATTCCTTCTCTTTTTCTTTTGTGTTTTCTTGTTTTGTTTCCATCTTTTATCTTTTTCCATCTCTGGTTTTTGTTCGTAGAACTTATCAATTAGTTCAGGAGCTATTGCTGCTAGATGTTCGTAGGATTCCCAAGTATTTTCTTCGTGCGTAAATCCTTCCCACTTGACCAAATATACGTGCTTCCGATGATCCTCGTCTGTCGGTCCACTGGCTATAATAGCTTCGGGTATCCATCCTTCGTTGTCTGCTTCCATTGGTGGAATATCTTTTTCTTTGACTTCTCCCCGGTACTGTTCCAGTAGAGCAACATTAAATGTAGGATGTATTTTCCATGATACTGGAAGCTCTAACCGACACCATCGTTTGTTGCTTCCGACTTTACTGATTTTAAAAGGTCCGTATAGTTTGTCGTCAAGTTTTCTGCATTGCCTCTTGGTTCGAATATTCCTCCCATCTAGCATTACCCAATCGTTAACTTTGAACTCTGGTGATGGCTTTCTTTTTCGATCGTAGTACGTTGCCATTTTTTCGCGACTGCTTTCAAGTTGTGTTTCAAGCTTGCGGTAGACGTCTACCATGTAGTGAGCGTATATTTCCGAGCTTGGGTTTTTGAATTCCACTTCGGTGGGCCAATTGGTACGTGGTTCATATCCGTAGTTGGCGTAGAAAGGTGTTACTTGGGTTGCCGCATGTTTTGAGTTGTTGTATGCGTATTCGGCCATTGGTAACATTTCTTTCCAATTGTCTTGTTCGTAGTTGCAGTATGTTCGCAGGTAATGATCAATCGTCTGGTTCATTCTTTCTGTTTGACCGTCCATTTGAGGGTGGAACGCTGTTGACATTGAACGTTTGATTCCGAAGAATTGGTATAAGTCTGCAATGAAATGTCCGGTAAACACCCCGTCTCTGTCCGATACTATGTCTGTGGGTAGTCCGTGATACTTCCACACATTGTCTAGGAACAGTTTGGCTACTACTGATGATTCTCGTTTGGCTGGTGGTATAAAGTGAGCCATTTTCGTGAAGCGATCGATTACTACCATGATATTTTTGCATCCATCTGACTCTGGTAAGTCTGTGATAAAATCGACTGATATGAATGACCATGGCGACGATGGTAATTCCAAAGGATGTAGTAATCCATGTTTCGCATGTCGGGGGCTTTTCGTTCTTTGACATGAGTCGCATTTGTTGCAATAGTCTCGAACTTCTTCCTCTAACTTGGGCCAGTAGAAGTTTCTGGTTATAAGTTCCATGGTACGTTCTCTTCCGAAGTGTCCTGCTACTTTGGAGTCGTGTTCTCGTCGGAGTATTTCTTTTCTAAAACCCGTTGGTGCGTATAGTCTTCCTTTCCATATCAAAATCCCTTCTGTATCTATTCCAAGTCTTTCGTCAACGTTCTTATCCTTGTTGTTAACTTTTCTTAATATCTCCTTATATTCTTCATCTTTTTCTACTTCGGTAATCCATCGTTCTTTCATTCCGGGGGTTAGTTTTTTAACTGAGAATCCCGCGAATGATATTTCTTCTATTTCCTCATCGTCGATGTCCATTGTTCCAATGTTCATCCAAAGTTCTGGTCCTAATAACGCTGTCTTTTCTGTACTTTGCGTATCTCCCTCTCTAGAGATGAACTCCGGACATCTTGACAAGGCATCTGCTGTTCCATTTGCTGAACCTTTTCTGTATACAATTTTGAAATTATATTCTTGTAGTACTTCTGCCCATCTGGCTTGCCTTCGATTGAGTTGATTGGTTTCTTTGAAGTACTGTGGATTCATATGGTCAGAGAAGACGATAGTCGTATGTGTAGCTCCTTGGAGGTAGCATCGCTATGTTTTGAAAGCGTATACTATGGCGAGCATTTCTTTGTCGTATATTTGATAGTTGATTTCGGCGGGTGAGAATTTTTTGGAGATAAAGGCGACAGGGTGCATTTTACCGTCTTCAAACTTTTGCGATAGAACTGCTCCCATGGCGAAGTCTGAGGCATCGGTTTCGACTATTGCTGGTCGATCTTCTTCGTAATGTCGAAGAATTGGGGTATTTTCTGCTGCAAATAATATGCATATTTTGTAGTAGGCCGCATTTGTGAGTCTCCAAACATGAAATTCTTTCCATCTCCTTTCAACGTATCTGTTATTGGGCTACGATTCCAGCGTATCCTTTTATGAATCTTCTATAGAAGTTCCATAATCCTAAAATGATTTGAACCTCTTTCTGGGTTTTTGGTATTGGCCATTTGGTTATTGCTTCGCTTCTGCTTGGGGCCATTTTCAATCCTTTTCCACTAACTAGAAATCCTAGGATTCAACTTCTTGTTTATCGAATTCGCATTTGTCGATTTCCACTACTAACTCGTTGTCCTGAAGGATCTGGAGTATCTTTCCTACATACTCATGGTGTTCTTCTCGAGTTCCTTTGGTTGCTATCATCACGTCGTCAATGTAGCATACTGTGACATTATCGTGGTGTCCTAGGAAAGGTTGTAAAATTCCGTTCATCCATCTTTGAAACGTAGCAGGTGCGTTTGTCAACCCAAACCTCATTACCATATATTCGTAGGATCCAAACTTGGTTCTGAAAGCTGTTTTCCATTCGTGTCCTTTTGCCATCCTTACTAGGTGGTATCCAGATTTCATATCCAACTTCGTGATCCACTGAGCTCCTTTCATTCGATTTTGTAGTTCGTCCATTAAAGGTAATGCGGTTTTGTCTTTGATTGTAAGATCATTTCACCGTCTCTAATTTAACAAAGACGTAATCCTCGACCATTAGGTTTTGGTACGAATAAAATCGGGCTTCCTGCCTGTCCCTGCGATGGTTGAATTTTTCCTTCTTTTATCATTTTATCAATGTATCTCGCAGTAGTTTTTCTTCTTCTCTGATAATTGGTATATTGGTCCGACTTTAACCTGATCATCCGATGTTTTGAGGTTGATTTCGTGGTCGTGAGGTCCATGATTTGGTAATTTCTCGGACTCCTGTGGGTCGAATAGCAACAACCATTTATGGTATTGAGATGGTAATTTCTCTGCCAATTGAGTTGTATTACTGAATATGACCGATCCGATATTTATTGCATCGCTTCGAAAGACTATTCGATCGTCGTAAGTGATGTTCCAGTCTGGGTTTTTCTTTCCATGATTGTAACATTTGCTTCCGCATTCTGTAAAATGTAGGTGACCGTATGATGTTCCTTGTGCTTTATGTTTCTCTAGATACCATGCTGGTATTAATACGTCGTATTCTTTTTGCATTGGTGCTACTTCAAATGTTTCGAGTGATCGATGGTTTCCAAGGCTAATCCTAGCGGAATGGTATACATCCCCGGTAGCTTTACTTTGTTTCCTCCAAAGTCATTTGCTCTGACTGAGTTTTTCCTTTTGACCACTGGTACTTTAAACACTTTTGCGCATTGCGGTGATATTGTGAAAGATGTAGATCCTAGATCTAACATTGCTCGTACTGGGAATTGCTTGCTGTTTCCAGTTCCATCATCGTAATCTATAAAGAACTTATAGATTGGTCTTTTTCCTATGCGTGTTTGTGGGATTTTGTGTAGTTTTTTGACTTCGTAAAACACAAAGTCGTTTTGATGTATTTTGTCGCTTGATTGAGTTTTCTTCCTCCGTGGGAGGTTGTTTGCGTTTTGTAGCCATCCTTTCGTCAATGACTGGGCGTAGCAGGTCCTTGAATTTTAGTTAGTTTTGAGGGTATACTTACTTATTGCGCAACTACCGTCCAGCGGTTTCATCCCTTCCGGAATCCTCAAGGTTGCGACAGGTATCTATATAAAGGCTTTCTCCCGCCTAATCGCCAAATCCTTCACATAAAAAATCGTTCTATTATCTCCTTACTCCGAGATGTCTTCAGTATGATTCCACCAATCATCCGCAATATCTTCACTGCTATCCTCTGTTATCTCGTCTTCTTCGGATGTTTGTACTTGCCCTTCTTTTCCTTATTACTCTCAATTTCATATTCGTCAACTGGCGCATCTTCCAATTGGTCGAAACCTCCTACTTTCAATTTTTGATATCATTGCGAAAATCCGCCGTTCCGCTGGTGACTTTACTGCTTGGAAGCACTTCATTGTTCCGTGTGCGCCTTTTCGCCCCGAAGGCCATGCACACCGTA